>JAOVYX010003249.1:0-11117 GCA_035668315.1 Drosera spatulata
ACGACTTTCTTTTCGACACGTACTCTTACAGTAAGGGAAAGACAACGGCTAATTGGGGGGTGTGCGTGAAAGGGGATAGCGATGTTGATTACTACGGCATTCTTGTTGACATTGTCGAACTACATTACATTCATGTCGGTTGTGGAAGTTGAAAACAGTTCTATTCAAATGTGACTGGTTTGACTCGGTCTCGAGGTTGAGCGTACACCCTAGCTATGGTCTTGTTGATATTGATTAGACGAGTAGATATAGAGGTCTCTATGATCCTTTTGTGCTCTCCACTCAAGCCACTCAAGTGTATTTTGCTCCCTATCCAGGATACTTAGCCCAACGAAACAAATGGTGGGCAGTGTTTAAAACAAAATCGAGATCGACAATCGACGCATCTGAAGCAGTGGAAGAAGCTTTTCAAGAGGATACGAATGTCAATCCTCCTCTCTTTGAAGCATTAGAGGAGGAAGAAGATATGATCAACGATGAAGAAAATGATGAGATGGAAGAAAGAGCCGAGGAAGGAGAAGAAGAAGAAAGAGATGATGAGAAAAAGACAGAAGAGGAAGAAGTTGAATTAGAAACAGAAACAGAAGATAATGATGAACAAGGATATGAGGATAAAGAGGAGGAATCAGACGACGATGACGAGGGGGACAACCAAAGATTTTCATAAGGGCAATTTGTATATTTTAATGGACAGAATTAATATTACAAAAAAAATTATAATGGCAGTAATAGTATATGACGTATCCCAACTTAATTTTTTTTGTAAATATTGCAGCTGTCATCTAGTGGATGTAGCGGCTCTCGCAGAGGGAGGGTTAGTGCACGTAGCGGGTCTAGCAGAGGGAGGTTTAGTGGACGAGGTAGTGATCTTCTAGACCGTCTCTCCGACAGGAGCTTAGAGAGTACGTCTCGAGCAACACCTCATGAAGAATAGGAGCTTAGAGACTTCGATATTATGGTTGGAATGGGACAAGATGACGAGCAGGCAGCACCTCTGCTACCTGCAGAGGAGCTCTCTCCACATGCATCTACTTCCATGTCACGACCATCGATCTCTCGTGCACCTCCTCAGGTTTCGGATGTCGATCCACAGACTCCTTTGCATCCAGACACCCATTGGTAATAAATTTTTAGCCTTTTTTTCTATAATCCTTTATATATTGTCTCTTTTCATATTTATTTTTGTATGTCATTATAAACTTTCAGGTTTTATTATACTGATGTGGCCCACACTACTGTTGAATCATTCAAGGCTTTCTATGAGGATGTTTGGTTTAATTTTGGAGAGGTGCCGAGGGATACGCGCGATCGTATGTTCGGTTGGTTCGCGATATGTATATTGAATTTAATTTTTTAACATGAATTACTATTATTTCTAATTTCTCTATCATTTTTTTGTTTATAACTTATGATATCACTTTTTTCAGTCACAATATTTTTGGGATAGTTCCTTAGATGCCCAGGTGCGGGACGCTTGGGAGGAGAAGTTGCAAGCTCGCATGAGGGACGATGTCTTTAAGGCTCGGACGCAACTGTTGGCATCTGAGCATGGTGTTGATGGGGTGGTCTCTTGGATATTGTAGGATATCAGGGAGAAGCTCCTGGAAAGGTGGTTCACCGATCCTGTCGTAGTACACAGATCACAAATAGCCGCACCGAATAGAGATAAGGGGAAGCCTACACACACGCAGGGTAGCGTATCTACCATCCTTATCGAGAAGCGTCTGATAAATTAAATTTTCTTGTAGTTCTTTTTTCCTATTCGTTTTGTCTTAAATATCTTAATGTATATAATTTCGTGATTTTGTAATAAAAATTTATGTAGGAGGTGAGCTTGAAGAGGAAAGCCACGCAGATAGAGGTGTATGTCGAGACTCACAAGAAGTCCGATGCCCTGAGCGTGGTGGAGGCGATAAAGGCGGGAAAGTCGCTGGCAGATATTCCTCTGGTTGACGAGATGGCGACTCAATTTCGGATAAATTCAATATTATTTTTTCTTTTAATAAATATTGAATTTAATGTCTTTCTTGGTTTTTTTTTTAAATGCATTAAATTGATTTATTAACAATGATGTTGTAGGATGCATTTTATGAGAAATTTAGCCAGATGCCTGAGTCCCAAGTGGATGAGAGCATGGATCCCGAGGATGCATAGCAGCAACTTGCTGTTGCCACATCCAAGACCTATCTCGAGGTTGCTGGCACGATGAAGGGAAGGGTATACGGTCTCGGTTCTGTTGCGACTCAATTCTATCCTAAATCCGTGCTCAGTCAGGCATCCAGGACAACTCCTTCCCTGTCTTTTCATTCTGTGCCTAAGGATTATTATCGTCTACAAGAAGAAATCGTCAAGCTTAGAGACACTGTCGTCACACAACAGCATGCCTACAGTTCTATGCTTCAAACACAACAGGAAGCGTACAATTCCCTCCAACAGACGGTTGTCGGCCAACAAGAGAAGACAAACATGCTGCGACGACAGATGACACTGCTCTTCGCCAAGATGGGGATGGATCCTTTACCAACTTGCCTGGCACAGGCTGGGATCAATTTGCCTCAATTTTCTCCTCCGCCAGATGACGATGCAAACCCTCCTGAGCGACAGAATGTTAGATTAACCGGGCATTGAAGACCTTTATGTATCGCTTTGTATTTTGATTGTAAAACTTTGAACTAGAATCTAGTTTGAGTTTGATTGTAATAGACATAACACAGGGACCTGCATCTTTTTCAGGTTTCAGTATTTTATAATTATTTTTTTTTAAAATAAAATAGTTTTTAGCGACGGAAATCCGTCTCTAAATAATTTTTGAAGAAAGATTTAATTTAGAGACGGATTTTCGTCTCTAATTTTTTTTTTTTGAAACGTGATAAATTTAGAGACGAATTCCGTCTCTAAATTCTTTAAAAAAAAAATTAACATTTTAGCAACGGAATCCGTCTCCATATAAGATCCTTTTTCTTTTATCTTTTTAGATTTAACAAATAAATTTTGTCATAATAAAAATTCAATAAATATTTAGCGACGGATTTCGTCACTAATTTTAAAGAATAAACAAATGCGAAATCCTTGTTTTAGCGACGAAAAGTCAATCCATCGCTATAATTTTTGTACTTTAGCGACGGATCCGTCGCTAAAGTTGGTTTAGAGACGAGGCTTTTAGCGACGGACTATTCCATCGCAAACCACTTTTAGCGACGGATTTTATTCATTTAGCAACGGATGTTGTCCGTCTCTAAATTGTATTTTTTTTTGTAGTGTATATGCATCGGCATTCTCTGTGGAGAGTGGTATAATCTCATTATCACTCACAACCTCCCAAAGATCTTGTCCTTACAAATAGGATTCTATACATGTATTTCAATAACTGTAGTTGTTATCATTGAACTTCTCCACACCTCCGATTGTGCTTGAAAGATACGTCATGACTCCTTGGTCTCAAACTAATCGGATCGGAAATCTTACACCAAGCTACCAACCTTCACTTTGATACCAATTGTTAAGAAATTTAGAGGATATGAGTGTGAACAATGAATTTTATTAATGTAACACACAAAGTATTATAACACGACTTTACACACTTAGTACTTCACTACACAACTCACTGCTCAATACTTAACAAGTCAATAACACACTACACAAGTTGGACACAACACACTCTTGAAAACTTTGATGATTGTGGTAGGAGATTCTTATTTGGTGAATGACTTGTTTGCTTGATTCTTGGATACTAAGATGAGAAGACCTTGAACCCTTTTTATAGTAGAGGATGAAAGGGTATAGAATGTAGGAAGAATGTAAAAGATGTAGGAGATATTTTGGAAGAGAAATGTAGATAAGGAGAGGGATGGAGAAGAATGGAGAATTCTAGAGTGGGTGTCTCTAGAATTTGGCTCTTTCTTGATCGTTTTCTTTGAACCATACATGTTGAACTCAAGGATTTGAACCTTTTTTGGATTGGTGTTGAATCTTCAACAATCACAAGTCATCGAGACTGATGCTCGAACTCCAAGATGTCCTAGACGTATACGGTTTGGTCGATTTGGGTTACGGGGTTCGGTCAGGAAACGCTTGGATAGGTTGGTAGCTACGTTGTCATGGTCCGAACTTTTCCCAGATGAAGAGTCCATTTAGATATGAAAATACTTGGGATAAAGATCCTTATTGTGCTCGTACAGTAGAGTCAGCTTGGTCAGCGGATGTAGAAGTTAGCTCAGCCCGGGCTGTTCCGAAAATAATTAATCCGAGTAGGAGCTGCTCTGGCGAAGTGGAGTAGGCTCAAATACAGGAACACGAAGGCTAGTATTCGCAAGCATCAACTTATGCTGGATGATCTGCACTGTAAAATGATGGACGAGGATACGAAATTCGTTGCTCATGGATATATAAGGAGGTTAATCGTGCTGCGCATGAAATGGCTTTCTATGTTACGGAATGTCATAGAATGGGAGACTGGCTAGAAATGATACCTATGTCTAATCTCGACGTGTGTAATTCGGAAAGGAGCAATGAATTTCCCACAATAGGCCAATGTCAAAAAAAAAAAAAAAAAATATCATGCTTGTTGTGCAGCAAAAATCTTCAACAAATATCATGATAGTTCGACCAAATCTGAACAAGATTCTATATTAAGGGTGTTCTAGATCACCAAGAGTAAGGTGAGGCTTGTTAATTTGTTTGTTTGGGTGTACCCTGCAGGTCTTTGCTGGCTGTAAGTTCTGCTACTATGCTCTTTGATTCGATGCTATGGTGCTCTAAACCATGCTTATGTTTTCCTCGAAGATGTTTTATTTTCTCTATAGATATAGAAGCTTTGTTTTCTTAATCAATGACACTCTATTTTTTTTCTCTCTCTCTATAGATATATACTCTCTGTTTTCTCAACAGATATATCTCTATTTTTTGATAACCAAAACTTGACACAAAAAGATCAATCAAGTTAGGAGATGCAGATGATCTCTTTGTTTGTAAGTTATACTGATCTCATGCTTCATATGAAGCAACAATCTTCAGCAATGGTCTTGATTCCCCAACAAAATCGAATTGTACAAAATTCTATGTTCAGGGAGTCATTCATCAAGAGCATGGTGAGGCTTGTTTGTTTTGTTTGGGTGAGATCAGTCTTTATTGGCTTCAAGGTACCATCTCTTCTCCTATAATACTTTGTTGCTGATAATGCTGTTGATTGTACATATACATCTATGAAAAAATGGAGTCTCCATCTATCTTTCGAAAGGATGTTATTTTCTACAAAGATCTACAGATTCTGTTTTTTGGATGACACTATGTTTTTTGATCTACAGATTTAATTTTTTTTCTTGATGAATGTTTCACTTTCTCAACAATTAAACACTTTGTTTTTTCCAACTCTGTTTTGTCAAAACTAATTTTCGGACAGATTTTTGACAAAAAAAAAAACTCAAATTTGAACCATATGTTGACGGTGCGCGGTGTGCCTCAAATCTTTACCGCGTTTTCACCGCGTGTGTCCTCCCCTTTACGCGTTGTTTTTCCGTGTGATGTCCGCGTGTTGCTCAATATAAGAGAGGATTGATGGAGGAGAAGAAAAGATGCAGAGCCAAGGAAAAGTGAGGAGGATTTGAGAGGTAGAGGAAGGAGAAAGGAGGCAGGGTGATATCAGGCAAGTGGAGATAAAGGAGAGAGAGAGAAAAAAAAAGAAAGTACTATTCATACACACAAAACACATTGAGGGTTTAAGGGATTTGTTTTAGAGATTATTATCTCTATCCCTTATTGTGAGATTCTCAATATTTTGAGTGTAGCTCCTTTTGTATTTTCTCCTTTTGATTAGTGGATTCTTCGTCGTCTGCGACCGTCCGTGGTTTTTCCCGTAAGGGTTTTCACGTAAAAATCTTTGTCTCAATTTATTTTTGCGCACTTGTTATTGTTTGTGCTTATTATTAACGGACCCGTTCGTAACACTATATAGAAAGAAACTGGAGAATAAACCAGAAAGATGCCTGCATTGTACGTTTATAATCATAACTAGAACTGGCTTTAACTTTTAGACCAAAAAATCTGGGTTAAACTCTGTTTAGCGCGAAAAAACTGGGTAGCTAGCCGGCCAGTGGGGATCTTTCTTCTGGTCTATGCCTATTTACAAATGCAAATTGTAATTTTTCGAAGTGGAGAATCCAAATATTAACAATCTGGTCATCTGTGGACTATGGATGTAATTATCTTCCAGCTGCAAACTGAATGAACATTAGTCTTCGATGTAGATCTGAATTGCAAATGTGACATGTTATTTGGTTCTTAATTATCAGAAGTTTCATTTACATCTTACTCCCCCTAAACATTATATATATCCATATGATTGAAATATTATGCAGATATACTAGGCTATTATCCTTATAGTTAGGGGTGAGGAAAAATACCCCAGAACTGAATTACCGAACCAAACCGAAAAATCGAATTTGATACAGTAAATTCGGTTTTCGATATTTCGGTTTTTGCTTAAAATTCGGTTTCGATTTCGATTTTTGATTTCAAAGAAATTCGATAATTTGGTAATTTTTTTCTTTTTTCTTTTTTATTATTCACCCTTATATCTTTTTTTGTATTGATTTATTTTAACAAAAATGTTTGCTAAGTGTACTAAAAATTCTATCATTCTCTAGATAAAGCATTTATAACTTAGTTTTTTGTTTTATCTTTTGAACCTATTTTTTAAATATTTTTTTATCATAAAAAATGGTATTTTTTAATCCCTTGAAAATTCGATAAAAAATCGAAATCGAACCGAGTTTCGGTTAATCGAAACCAAAATAATCGATATATTTCGGTTCAGTTTTGGTTTTTAGTTTTGAAAAAACCGAATTAAATTCGGTTAACCGAAACCGAAAAAAATTTTGGTTTTACGAATTATCATCCCTATTTATACTCCCTCCTTCCTATAAAAATTACAAGAGTTTGACTTTTGACTTTTTTTTATACGTATTTTGATTACCTTTGTTTTATTACAAACGACATAAAAATGAAATGTTTTTTAGCTCAGATTATACTACACAATAAAAAGTATCGTTATTGTTTCATAAAAATTTTATAAAAAAAATAATTTGATTATCCCGCGATGCAGATTAAAATTCACGTTATTATATATACACAGTTAATCCGTTGTGATTTTTATGATATAGAAGGAGTACATCATAACTATCTGAGGAGTATAGTGTAAGTGAAATTTCTCATTGGAACATTATCATACTTCGGCGATCATCTCAGCATGTCCATGTTCATGCTCATGAAGTGTCAAAGCAGAACTAATTGACCGGATTTGGATTCAACTTTGAAAGATATGGGATCTGCGGTTCAATCTTTGCTTCATGTTGCAACAATGGTTTCTACTGTATAAGTACTTTGATATTTGACATAAGATCTACAGTTGGAAAAATTCATTCTGTTTGGTATTATTATTTAAAATTATAATAGTTAAAATCATTAATAGAAATAAAAAATCAATAACGAAAATCAAAATTACTCTATAAAATAAAATGATTTTTAATAAAAGAAATCTTGAATATTATACTTATACTAAAAAAACAGAAACTGAAAATCATTTTTTCTGATCTTTTATTTCTGCTTTTATTCCATCTATTTCAAAAATAAAATCAATAACAAATATTTTTTTCTTTTTTTATTAACTGAATAAAAAAATCAAAAATTAAAAACAAAAATGATACTATCAAAGAGACCTTTGGGGCGCTTTTTGTTTGACCGGATGACTTTGAACGCAAAGAGCAGCGTTTTACTGGTCAATGTCCCACTTTGGATTGTTTCTAAAATTTATGTGGATGAATATAATTTTTGTGATATGTTTTAACCAGAAAAAAATAATTTAAAATTGGTGAATCAAACCTAAAATACTACTCCCTAGAGATCAAGCTGAAATAATTTAGGAGGTTCCTACGATTTACCAAGTCTAATGATAATACTTTAACCTCAATTGTTGATTAATGATTTTAAGTATAAATGTAATGTGTCATATATCTATTGTTATGCACAACCAATCCGGTTATTCTGATCAATAACAGTCTGCAAAAATAAGATATACGTCATCTTATATCAATAATAAACTACATGAGGAGTACGTATTTTCATAATGTAATCATGCCTTTAAAAGGAAACCATACAAATTCAATCATCGGTTGAGAAATTTCAAACTTCAAGACCAATGAGGTCACAGTTTGGTATACGATTCGGACATATATAGCTCAAAAAAGAAAAAAAGAAAAAAAGAAGAAGAAGAATGTATTAACATAATCCGGTCAAGTGCATAATCTATGGAGGACATCCCTCGGTTAGGAGAAGACAACTCTCGAATAGTAGAGGAGTAATTTATCACTGTATCAACTCCTCTTGACGTTATATATAGACCAAACGTTCTATAACTTCACCCCTCTGTTGAGATTTCACATTGAAAAAACATTTATTAAAGGCAAAAGAAACAATCAACGTAAAGGGTGATAAGATATTATGTAATTTTATCCAACCGTTGCAAGATTGTTCTCTCATGTCTAGTACGAAATTTTTTGTGTCACATCTTTATTTATAGGATGAATTATTTTTTATTGAGTCAATTTTTTTTTTTTTAAAATAGGTGACGATGTACTGATATAAACCAAAAAAAGAGTAATTAGTAATTACTTTAAGTAATTAATTAGAGCACATTTACTAATGATCAATAAATTACTTCAAATGATAATCAACCTAAATCACCGTGCTATACATATCCCAACCCTACATTTCCATCACCACATTGACTCCACTCTACAACTCAGCAACGTCCAAACCCATACACACCCCATGAAGAAACCGAGAGTCGACTTTCATCAAATGCATAAAGCTAATTATAGGCGCCCGCAATATTGTCATGTGTCGAACAACAAATGTCTATCCCACAACATCTCACAACAGTGATATTATAAATATCTATGATTGACTTGATCTCAATTAAAAACAAAGTCATCATCATTTATTTAGTAGTATATAGTATGGATTGGAGTACATTTATTAATGATCAATTAATTACACCAAATGATGATCAACCTAGTAAACCGTGCAATACATATCCAAACCACAAACTTTTTCCATCGTCGCATTGACTCCTCTGCAACTCAAAACCCTTACTCACCCATGAAGAAACTAAGAGTCTGACTCCATCAATCTCAATTGTAGGCGCCGAAATGCTGTCATATGCGGCAAGCAACAGATGTCAATCACATCACATATCGCACAATGGTGGCAATTAATAAACACTCAACATCTGATATATATATATATAAAGTGATGGAGTCTGGTCTCTTTGGGTTCATTGAAGAAGCATAAGGGGTTGGTGGTAACTCAAAGATGAGTTGATTCATCTGCATTTCCACCTGCACCTCTAGTGTCGTCTCGACGATCGATCACCGGACCCTAGTTAATGAATCGAGTCGAGGTGTGATCGTGAGGTGCAGGTGTTTATGCAGGCGAATGCGTTCTCGTCTATCTTCTTGATTGATATTATGTGTCAAGCTCGCGTCGAGCTAGCCATATCAGGCCATACTGGGGAAAGGATCAACCTATGATATTTCTTTTGTATCTTGATGGATGTTGTTTCAGTTTTTGCTGTAATCAGCTTGACTCTTTGACGCTTTTGAGATGAAGTTCATCAGGTTTGATTCGTTTGATGATGTGCTGATCCTGGGTTGATCTCCTGTGATTCTTGATCCATGATTTGATCGAGATTCTGATATGGTGAGATAAATGAGATTCAATTAAGTTCATGCTCTATTCTCATATTTTAAAGATATTTTTTTCAAAATAATTCTGTTTTTTCACACCTCACATATCTCTTTCTTTTGAAAAGAGATTTTTTTTTTCCCCCTGTGTTCTCTCATTTCACAATAGTAATATCTCATCTATTCATAGTATCCTTGGTTTCACCAACAATTTTCAACGTTTAAGTTTCTGAATTAAAAAAACCCTAGCAAAAAGGGAGAGGAGATAAGCTAGAATTTCAACTATATATATATATATATCAGTTGGTATCAAGATGCCTCCATCCTCACACACACAAAAATCCAAACCTTTCCCCCAAAATGATCTATCTTTATATTTCCTGATAAAGGATCGGGCGATGATATTTACTGTTTCATCTATCTTGATGGATGTGGTCAGTGGTTGCACTTTTTTCTTGAATCAGGTTGAGTAGGTTTGTGGTTACTGAGATGAAGTTCATCAGGTTTGATTTGTGTGGGTGATGTTAGATCTAAGGGCTTGATCTCCTGTGGTTCTTGATCCATGATTTGATCGAGCTACTTGGGAGTTTTTCTGATGAGGTGGGATAATTGGGATTCAGTTTAATTCTATTCTGTTTTATAGATTTTTTTTTTCAAATTAACTCTATTTTTTCCCCACTATTTTCACTATATTTTCTTATTTTTTTAAATATCATCTCTTTTTTTTTTATACATAGCCCTGTATAATATCTCATCTAGTTATATTATCTGTTTTTTTTTTTTTTTTACACAAACATTCTTAGAAGTTCAAGTTTCTAAATTTTGGAAGAAGAAAAATATCTTGCAAAAAGGGAGGAAATAAGCTAGAATAGAACTCTGTTCCGGGCGCTTCTAGCTTAGCATTCCATCTCTGCTGTTTGTAGTATGTGGTTATGAGAAATCTCCTTGAGTCATCAGAAGCAGCATGCCGAACTGAAAAAGAGAACAAAGAGGGGTTCTTCATTGTTGAAAGCATTTTGAAAGAGAACCTAGGTTTGAAACATAACATTTAAGATATCTATTTTGTAATATCAAGTTCGCTGTCTCTAGGCTAGTATTTATAAATGATTAGATTTATTCGTATTTTTATACAATTAAAAAGCACCCTATCTACTGAACACAAATCGACGTATATTGAAAAATTTATATTTAAGGATATATCATAATAGTCCTCAACAATCTCCTTCTAAGTTTTCCAATATTGCTTTAACTAGATAAATCCAGCATATTTGTCACAATAATAAAAGGAATTATGCACCTAAAGCGAAGGTAAATAGAAACTCCAATACAGCCAGAGAGTTTTAGACGAAGCTAAACTCATCCAAAGAGTTTTAGACGAAG
>JAOVYX010003250.1:0-11116 GCA_035668315.1 Drosera spatulata
GGGGAATTAATTTTTAGAAAACAGAGGAATTCATGATCCACTGCGATCGAGGTGCAAAGAAGTCTTTGATTGTTACATGTAATGATATGATATGATGTAAATTGTTGTGAGAAAAGTTTCTTTGGTACTATTCGTGCTACTGTTTTTCATAACAATAAACAAGTTAAATGCTGTATCGTTACATGAAATTTCAGAAAAAAATCAAGGTCATAGATGCTGTGAGACTATGATTGAGTTGAAAGGGTACTGTTGGACAAAAGATTGAACAAGTCGAATAGAAGACAAACGGTTGATGGATATTTATGTGACGGCTTTTGATGTGGGATGATTGATACTTTGATATGTTCATATATTGAAACTTTCGAGTGCAATGAAGGTATAATGTTGGTTTTGAAGGTTATGAAAGCCCAAACTTGTCCCAGCTTCTGATCCAAGAGTCATGGCCTTTTGCGTTTGGGCCGATCAACGTTGGGCCAGCTGGCCCAGCTTAACCCAGAGTGCAAACTCCTTGTGATTCACCTTGAGAGGAGAACTTTGCCAAACTCCTGTGATACCACCAAAATCAAGCAGGCAGGCAGTGTTGCAACAAGAGGCATAGATGTGATGCAAAGTTTTAGTCTGTTCATGATAAGAAACTAAAACAATATGTGCGTACTATTGGTGTCCGAAGCACAGAAGAGAACATTAGACATTGCAATGTTGATGCTCCATCAGGAGTTATCTGCGACGCAATGCCGTTGCAGTACTGACTGCAGCAATGTGAGGCCACTAGGCAATAGTGACCGACACCAGACCTATCCCAGAACTCCAGAAGTATAAAGGGTAACTATGCGCATAACATCACGCCACTGCCATACACATGTTATGCGACACCTATTAAGAGTCGGATAGAAAGCTTTACAAAGCACCTGCGATTGCTTATATTACTTCTCAGAACATCAGCACAGAATCAGAAGTCCCATGCAAGGAAATCAATGCTTTACACATTTTGCTTATATAAACCCATAGAACAAGTAGTTCACCGCAGTAAACGGTCAATCGTAGTACATGGAAGATCAAAAGAACATAATGCAACGGAACTTTGATCACCTTCAGCATTCCTTTCGCCATTCTCTTCGTGGATCTTTTCCAGTGTCAATACCTATGAAATCAATAAATTATCTCATTGATCACTAACAAATCAAGGTTTATATATCATAAAGGACCTGAAGCACTAGAAGTATTTGATCGGCTCGCTCTTGCTTCAGCATAAGGTCGAATGAATGTCCTCCTCCACCAAACTTCAAATGCTTTCTGAAGATTGGGGCAATTGTCACCGGCCTTGAGAAAGCAGCCCATCCATGACAGCAAGATACTCCGCTGGTCCTCCAGGGGCAAAGTCAGGATAGTCCGGCCAATCCCTTCCTCCACCACCTTCCGATCAAACGACCTACACCCGTGCAGTAACCACGTATAGTCATTGATCAAGGGCTGCAACCATGTCTGAAGCAGCATGTGGCGGGTGTCTTTTGATGGCAGCAGCTCTCCTTTGCCTATACCCACGAACAGCCTAGCCGTAATGCAGCTGATGTGATAACGGTTCATAATTGGCAGCTTAGTGTGCAAGGCCGCCAACTCCTGTTGCTTCGCCCACATAAGAGCAAACTCATCTGCCATCTGCCTTTCAGCTAAGATCTCCAACAACCATGAGAGATTGTCAGCCTCTAGAGCCATCTGCTTTGCAACTGGGTCTTTTGAGTCCATTGGTTGGCCGTTGATTTGGGTTTCAGCGGCTTGCCTGAAATGCACGACCAACGATTCCAAGCAGCTTCTACATGAAGCATAGGTTGTTTGGCAACAGATGTCTGCTGAGCCAGATTTATCAGAGTCTCTGTTGCTCTCCCTTATGAGCTTAAGCACTGTGGATTTCATTTCACGCCGACCCCTCTCGTCGTTGCTCTTCAGAACCAAATCCAATATGTGAGTAAGCGTGTCTTTAGGTGGCTCATGCACAACGGAAGACACTCGTTTGAGGACAGGGTTGATACCATCATCCACACAAAGTCGGGATACCGATGACACCACCTTTTGTTCCTCATCTTCCCCAACCCAGGGCACTGCCTCTAGGTAATCCAAGCATGCTTGGATGCAAACACGGAATCCAATTGTTTCGGCCACCTGCAAAATGAGAATTGTCTAACAAAATTCAAAACTGGCTAAGCCTTGATAAAACTTCAAAGTTCCAAGTCAATTTGGTGGATCAAATACTTTCTCACCAACAATCTTTTGGTTTATCACATCGACAATGAATTGGGATCATGCAAAGAGGCTAATGCATCGGTTACTCTAAATCACCATCTAATCCTCGAATGCAAAGCATTGCACTTGTAACAGAACAAATGAACAACTGTAAGCAAAAACAATCAGATCCTATGAGCAAAAGTTACCTTAAGAATGCGGAGCACTCGCTGAACACTTTGCTTGATCAACCTCTGCTTCATGTCCTTGCAATACATCAACCCAACGGTTTCCACATACATCTCAACATCCTCACAATCCTCAATCTCAAGACATGGCACACCAGACCCATGTCCAGATAATCGCTCCGCGAAGAAACTACTACTCTCCACCAGCACATTCTTGTGCACATTCAACCTAACCGAGAACCCTTGCTTCCCACGAACAACGACCTTCGTATCACACGTTGACGGATCACCAAACTCAATCGACAACTTCCTAGGCAAACTCTCATTCTTGCACTTAGGCACATCCTCAGCAGTTACACACCCATTGGCAAACGTCGAATCAACACTAAAACTCTTACGTTCATCAGGATTCGCAGACCTGGATCGGTTTAGGGTCGGCCTTTTCTCATCGGAGGAGAACGAGGTTTGCTGCCTATGAAGAGAAGATTTATGAGGCGGGGATGATAGTTTTGATCTATTTAGAGGAGGATTAACAGCTTGTGCTTTGAGGGCTTTTTGGAACCCAGCAGGAGTTGGGCAGCACCAAAACCCCTCCGGGGTCACTGCAATGGGAACTGTCTGGATTTTGGTCTCACCCTTCTCTGCTCTATTCATTCTCATTTCAGCCATTCGTAGAATCTTTCAACGATACACAAGAATCTACTACATCAAACCACAGCCCAAAATGATCATAATTTCAAGCCCAGAACTTTAACAGAAACAAATCAAGAAAAAGCAGGACAAGAACAAACTCGAAAGTCGAAAAAAAAATCCCAAATTGTCGAATCTGCAGAGAACCCTAATCTCGGAAACCAAGAACCCAGATAGATTTCAACCTGAATTGAAATGGGTAGTCGCCAAAATATCACCAAACGCTCAGCATTTCAAGACCCAAATGCTGGTATTTTTCAAAATGGGGCAAAAATCGAATCTGTTTATCATGGGAAGGGTGAATGATTCAACTGGGATCCAACCAAGTGATGAAAATGATTTCACAGAAGGGGCCTTCACTGTCAAGCATGGAGGGAACCAGTGAGCAAAGAGGAATCTGCAATGGCAATGATGATTAATGGAGATGCTGCTGTGATAATCAGATTGGAATAAAAGGGAAAAGAGCAAGAGATTAAGCAGAAAAAACCCAAAACTTCAAAGCCAAAAGCAAAAACAAAGAGAGAAAACTTGTGTTTTGCTTTGCTTGGAATGGTGGGGATACTGTGCTTTTGCTTTTATGAACTTTCATCAACCCTAAAACAAGAGGATATGAACATGCATGACTCAAAATATTTCAAAACAGATTCGTGCAGTGTTTGAATCAAACAAAAACAACTCAATTATGCAAATGGGCACGCCATGTTTTGGCTTTTTTGTGCATTGAGATGAAAGAGAGTGTGTGCGTGACAATGTACATGCACAGTTGTATAGTATAGGCTGTTTTGTCCAGTGATTTTCTTGTTTGGAATTGGTTGCAGAGGACAATGTTACCCTGCCCAAGAATGTATGTGGCGATTCACATGACGAGTTGTTTGTTGGAAATGAAAAGAGTCACTGTGATGCTTCATTGAGTTGATATTATCTAGGGGATGGCTCATTTACATTTCATTTATGATGTAGATTTCGGAAAGACAAATCATCAGCAGTGGTGATTAACTAATTAATGAGTGTTTTTGAATTATTTCATCTGTTTCATAATATAAACAACAATTGTCTATTTACATCGTCATAAAATATATGTAATATATCATATTTAGTAATTTTTTCATATAAAAAATATCAACAAAATCATCATTTATTACACTACACCCACTATCACCTCTCATAACTGTTATAGTAAACCTGAATACCATAAAAAAAAATCATTCCTTCACCAAAATTTACACAAATATAACACACACATAAATTCATGTGTGGAGTCAAACCGTTATCAATATCATAAAACGGTATATATATTGGTTATCGTCAATTGATAGTCAACCAATTAAAGATGAATTACATGTCACCGTATATCTCAAGTCAAGACGTTATGTCCTTATATATTAAGGATTTATTTTTCATGTTATAATACTGTATAAAATGAATAAAACATATAAATTGAAACTTGATTGACATGATAAACAGATTAATTTGGATTTGTTGCATTTTTTATATTGGTGTGGACTTGAATTGAAGTACGGTAATTTGCAATAAACAAAGGTTACAAGGCAGAAGATCTCTGTGGACAAAAACACATGTGATTTGCTTCCTCCAAGAGACAAAGTGAGGAAAAAGAGAGCGCATTTTGTAATCTTGCTTGGTCAGATACACTTGTGTCAGATGCCTGCTCCGCCGATCACACAACGGCCACATTCGTATCTTGGACTGTACATACGTATTCATATCACACAAATGATATTTTCTTCAATACAAAATTTAACTTGGCCATAAATCATTTTACTGATATTGCCGTCTTATATTTATTAAAATATTTTGATCCGATACGATAATTCATATAAGTGTTGAATTTGTATGAATTTTGATGCAGAAAAAATATTTTTTTTGATGATAGTGAGCTTTACTGTAATACTTATGGGAAGAGATAGTGGATGTATTGTATCAGATGAGATTTATTTTTTGATATTTTTTATATATTAAAAGATTATCAAAAGAAAAAATATTATAATTTTTTTGAAACTGATAAAATAAAAAAACATTGTGATTTATATGAGACGAAAAGAATATGTGTTTTGAACTATATAATGCAACGATATTTAATTTGGATCAATTAATAAATACCGAAGATATGAGGATACGAGTATTAGCTTACCATTTTTGCATTTTTCCACTGTAGTACTCCTTTTATGGAGTTCAGTTGAATTTGTATGAATTTTGATGAAGAAAAAATATTTTTTTTATTATAGTGAGGTTTACTGTAATATTTATGGGAGAAGATAGTGGGTGTATTGTATCAGATGAGATTTATTTTTTGGTATTTTTATATATTAAAAGATTGTCAAAAGAAAAAAGGTTGTAATTTTTTTGAAATTGATTAAATAGAAAAACATTACGATTTATATAAGACGAAAAAAATATGTGTTTTGGACTATATAATGCAACGATATTTAATTTGGATCAATTAATAAATACCGAAGATATGAGGATAAGAGTATTAGCTTACCATTTTTGCATTTTTCCACTGTAGTACTTTTATGGAGTTCAGTTGGTCAAATCGGGCCACAACGATGAAAAGAATATATCCTCTCCGTTTTAAAAAAGATTATTTATAATTTTTGATTAAATACGTATGATGATAGATGTTTTGATCGATATTATGGGACGATCAACGTTATTTTTGAGAAAAATATCGTGAAACACTAATAATAGTAAACTTCACGTATTATAACTCTGGACCATTAGAAGATTTAAGTCGTGTCGTTTACATACCTAACGAAACTCTTCAAATTACGTGTTGAATATTAAAAAAAAAAAACGTTGTAATAATTATGAGACGAAAATAATATCATTAAATTTGGAGAGTTTTTAAATGGAACTCTATAGTCTCATGTAACGCCTCCGGATTTTTGCGGCGGGATACACGTGGGCATTATGTCGTCACGAACCCACTCCGTGATAAGACTGAATAAACCAAATAGGTTTTGGGGTATAAATGTCAAGAAAACTATAAATACTAGTCACACCCCAGCCACAACGGCGTAGAAGCCGCTTCATGCATGCGAAAAGGATGGGGTCCCTAGTTAGTTGTTACCCGTGACGATGACTCAAAGGATAATACTGGAGTGCAATGACTCAATCTCAAGCCACCAAGACTATTGAAGGAAAAACAGATTATCGCAATGGATCAAAAAAAAGACACCATGTTCGATCTTCTCAATAATTTCAAGAAAAACGACCAACGATCCAACGGATCCACAAGGAATGTCAATGCCGTCCTTATCAGTTCAAGAAGACGATATTTCTTATTCGTTTGTTTTTCATTAATTCACATGGATAGTGTAACTTTTAGCGGTCGCTTTTCATTTATTTCTAGTGAGGGTATATACATTATAAGGGTGCATTCTAGTTCATTCGACCCCAAATACCCCACCACATGTCAGACATGATCGTATATGCACATTTGATGTTATATTTCTATGCGTATGGGTTATATATCTCAAATACGCATTCAGGTTTAAGGTTCGATGCACGAAATCGATAATTCCCTGACCAAAAGGCCGTCGTGGCCGTGACTGGCCGTATCGCGACTGCGACTCGGGGTGGTCGTTGGCGCGACGCCCCTGTGCAGCCAAAATTGCCAGATTTTTCCCGTCACGGGCGCGACCCAGGATAGTCGCGCCCACGACTGTTCTACTGCCCAGAACGTTCAAAAACTCCCGTCCGATGCACATGGATCCTTCAATCGTCATTAAAATGCATACAAACCAGTCCTCACACATCAAACACATCAAAACATGTCCCAAAAATGAACGGATGTAAAGAACGCGTGTGATCGAATAAAAAAGGCGTCTCGGACGAGTGAGGTTACCTCGAACGCGTTTGATTTGCTTAAACACACGATCACACGAACGGATCCGTTGACGTCCCCTAACCGAACTGCTGGCGTTGTTTCTTCCCTCCGACTGCTGCTGCTGTGCCTGCACTTGTAGCGTCGATGATAAAAATAGTGAAGGTATGGTGATGAAGTGATGAAGCTGATGATAATGCGTTGCTGGAGTGGTGTTGAAGATGATGGCGTAGGCGGCTAGGGATGCTGGCTGCTGTGATAGTGGCTGGAGGAAGTGAGTGATGGTGGTTGGCAGTGGTGGAAGAAAGGTGGAGTGGCAGTGGTGGAGAGCGGGAGTGAAGAGGAAGAGTGGAAGAAGTGGGAGAATTAGGTACATGTGAGAATTATCCCACATTCCGTCCCACGATACGTCTCGTTTGATCTATTATTTGTCCAAATTTCGCAATATCAATTCATCAATAATCTATCTGTATCGATAGATTTATCCCATATACGAAAATATTACCTCCCGAGTTATAATCCATTGTTTTTGGGATTAGAATCGGTAGCCCTAACGCGCAACGTTTATAACGTTATGACGTTGTAACGTTATTCGTTCGTAATGTTTATTGACGCGTTCAACTAATCATCTCAAATATCCCATTATTATATTTGATTTAATAATCAAATATTTTCTTGAATTTTAAATATATAACTCTTAAACGTAATTTATTTTAAAATCGTAACGTTATATATTTATTTTAAAACTCCGAAAATTTTCGAATATTACATCTCATGTCACGGTTGAGAGCCTCAATCACGTTCTTCTCTCTTGCTCATCCCCTCTCAAATTCTTTTTCCTTTTTTTTCTCCCGCAATTAATCCTATTTCTTTGACGAAAATTTGTCTTTTCTAAAGAACTCAAGTGTGTCCCGTTATAAGCTTTGAACAATCTGAGTCTTCATAGTCTTTGCATCTCTCAAAAAACCCTTTCCATATCACCATTTTATTGAGATTTTGCAATCTACCGTCTTAGATGCTCTAACATCTTATGCAGAATCTAAACTTGTAAGCTCTAATCACAAAGCACTTCATAGTTCTCTAATCACACTGGTAACATCTTATGCGGAGTAGTATTACCGATGGTTCAAATTAGTACTATCAAACTTATGAACTATACTTATAAAAATCTTACTGGAAAAAGAAACATTATTGGCTTGATGAAAGTGGGTGAGCTATCAGCTAGTACAGTAGCTTTAATAAAACAATCGTGTACTGTTCCTAATTATTCAGTGCTGTATTCTTCGAAGTTCAAACCCAGAAAAGGAAAAAGCACGTTCCTCATCATATTCATGTACTCATAATCAGTTGGGCAAAAAAGATACCTATGCCCTTTAATTTTTGCTGTATTATTCTTGACCCACCTACTCAAATACATAGCACACTTTAAGCCCACATGAAAAACAGATTCCTGAGTGAGCTTGACCAAGATTCCAACATAGAGCTTATCGACTCCGATTCCAAGTCTCCAACATGATCATCGAGTTATAGGGAGCTCGCCGGCTACCTAGTAGCAATGAAGCGATCCTGATGCAATGATTGTACATCCTTGCATATTGGCTCGTCTATGACTTCGAGGTTGTTGATTATGCAGAATGCTAGATTGGTATAGGAGTAATTGAATCATGATGGAATTATGTTTTAAACTTGTTACTGGTTGACATAAACCAATACCCAACTAGCTCATGTCCTATTCCAATATTCATAGACCATCAACAGATGACCAAAAACAGGTTCAAGACACAGCCGTATGTTGAGATCCCTCCATCTAAACTACGGTCCACAGAACCATCTTCGTCATGCCTAAATGCTAGAAAGTGATTCAGCCATCCAAAGCCGCCAAGCGCTTTTTAGAGCATTGTCATATATAATGGGTTCAGATCATTGGTTATCGAAACATGATCTTAGATTTTTATCCCCTTCAGATTGGACGATTGTAATGTTCTATCCAAGATCAATGGGAGCGAGACAAACAGAACTCTTTTAACCACCCTTGATGACTCGAATTGCACCTCATCTTAAGAATTAAGAAGGCAAGAGTTATCGCTTAAGGTGTTGGATCTTGGGGGAATTATTAGTAGAGTGTTCACCCCCTCAAAAGTGAGGTGTTTGATTGGTGAAATGATTAAAATAAAAAATCTTATTAATTAAGTTAATTTAACTCAATCAGTCAGGCCATATGAAAGTGCTGGGGGTGCTCGGGATGTTCCTAATACTTCCCTGGATCTTGATATGGATGAACTGGAGATGAAATTCTGTGACAAATGATCCTCCATCAATAATAATCAAGTATTATATAACAGGAGACACAATTTGCACAAAATTTAATCTTGAGTTCATATCAAACTTTCAAATGTCAACCATTATCTGGCCCATCAATACATCAACTAATATCCCCTTCAGTAGTTGAATATCAAATACGGAGTATTCAATAAAATTTGTTGACATTTAGTCACCATCTTCATCATCAGTCCCCATACTTCGATGTTACACATTAATTTTCCCATATCTGTACTTGGCTCCTACAGCATAATCAATCATCCTGCAACATCGAACAAGCCTAAGCAAAAATGGCAACAAATACTTTCAAGATATGCTCTTTGTTAATGGCCTCCCTTTTTGCTGCATGTGCTTCAGTTCAACTAGATGATCCAGGTTCTCCTCTTTCCACCCCTCGGTGAATTTCCTTTTTGATATCGTTTAACTCATATTTTTTCGTTCGTGTTTCCTCGTCGGATTGATTATCGCGTAGATTGGTACTTCTGGCTTCCACTGTATAGTTTCGCTTCATATGTGAATCTGATGAGCTGCTGGCGACTTTCGTCGAGGAGATTGACTGCAAAGATATCTGTGATCGCATTTCTGCTTGGGTTCTTGTCTGTCAAAGTGGTGGTGGAAGATCATGTCAACGGCATAGCAGGGTTCTGGTCAGTTGATACGAGAGAAAGAGTCGTTAGGGAGAAAATAGGAAGCGGGCTGGTCTTGATTTCAAGGGCTCTGCACTAGGCGGAATCATCCATCCGCCAAGACGACGAAGGCGAGAATAGGGAAAGAAGCAATGCAAGCCTCCATGTTCAAGCCGGTAAGATTCATCGATCCACAATGATTTACCGCACATATAGAACTGCTCGAATCTCATTAGTGCCAATGAATATGACAAGTATGATGAGCTTGGTGTGCATCAGCTATGCCCTCTCCTTGTTCTTTCTACTGTACCATGAAGAAGAGATGAAGTTTTGATCATCACTCTATGGTGTCCGGCGGTGCAGAAAGACAGACAACCGATGACGTATTGACAAGCATATTGAGCTAGCATGGAACCGGCGACATTATGGAAATGTAAAATACATTGAAGGATAAATTAGAGAAGATGTTCAAAAATTTTTACAAGATGATGATACAGGATAGTGAACTACTTTGCCTAACAAGCCTCACAGACCAACTACCAGGTTTCTAAACATAGAAACGAACAATAGTCAGAGGCAACTAAAATTTACATGCTTGTACTCTGATAACATGAGCTTCACCAGCAAATAATATTGAGAACTACAAACCTAAGAGCATGCGGGATTGTGTGCACCCGCAATCATCTTCGACTACAATATCACAGGATGGCATCAGATTCATCAGGGGGGAAAACTAAAGCTAACCCCGGAAAATTGGGTATCCATGAATCTGTTGGAAGAGGCGCGGAATGTACAGGAGGCCGATAATAAGGAAACTCCGTAATGTAAGTTGCGGAGAGGAAGATACAACAAAAACTACATTCAATCAAGTCGACCTCTACACGAGGACGGGCGTCCTTTTCCGGACGTTGTCTCATGATGATAATCGAACGTCAATTCTTCGCCAACAGCTATCTGATAATTATCAAATCAAAAGTCTGCATCAGCATTTATCACGTCGTTTGACTAAAGTCACACTTAGCCATTCGTCATCAAACATGTCAAGTAACGGTTAACAGCGCCAAGGCAAAACAAGACTTCATCTATCAATATTCATACATTACTTTAACTAAAGATGGCAATAGGAAAATCAGAAAGAATGCTTACATCTCGATTAGCGAAGAGGCCAATGTGGGCAAGCTGAGTCTCCATGCTATCTACGAGAACCACACGGTTCACAAGATTCGGAGAAC
>JAOVYX010003251.1:0-11115 GCA_035668315.1 Drosera spatulata
AAGGATAATGGAATGTCATTTTCATGTCCAGATGATGAAGTGGAGGGGGAGTTAATATACTTTCAAAACAAACTACTGTGCAGTGCCATTTCGAGGAAGCATTTTGTTGGTATGTTGCCTGATGCTTTTGTTTATGCTTCTTGATAAAGGGTGGCTGCTAGATTGATTTCTCTTTTCCTTTTATTCGAGTTGTTTTGGTTCCTTCTGAACTTTGCTACGTAATAGTAATAGGTGCACGCTGATGCATTTGCAGATGATCTAATTTGCAAGATTGTCCAGAAGCTGCCTCAGGAGACGGAGGTTGTTCATAAGCAACGGTGGGATGATGTGCATGCCAATCAATATCTTTATGAACTTAGGGAAGCAAGGAAGCAGGGTAGAAAAGAGAGGAGGCACATGGAAGCGCAGGCTGTGCTTGCTGCTGCAACTGCAGCTGCAGCTGCTTCTTATAGAATTTCATCGTTAAGGAAAGATGAGGAATCTTCTCACCAAGAAATTGTAAATATTTGCACTGGCCTTTAACTTTCACTCTAATTTGTGTATTGTTATTAAAAGTATTTTTTCCTTTTGGTTCATGCATCTCAATGATACTATATTTTCCCCTCTTTTTTTTTTTATAGAATCAAATGGCTACGGAGAGTTCCAGGGGTCATGGTGGTGTGTTCTCCCGGTTGAGGCCCCATGTAAAAGAAGGCACTTCTAACTTGGCTAATACTAGTGCTACATCAGATAAGCACTCGGATCTAACTTCAGTCTTTTCCAAGGAGCACCCTAAATCATGTGACGTATGCAGACGCCCAGAGACACTATTGAACCCGATTTTAATATGTGCTGGGTGCAAGGTTGGCCGATTTTTTCTGTCTTTACTGCCATTTTATCTCTCTTTCAAATGTTTGGGGGCATTTTTTTACCTAGGCCATCTTATCAGGTTGCAGTTCATCTTGATTGCTATCACTGTGTGAAGGAATACACTGGGCCATGGTATTGTGAATTATGCGAAGAGACATCTACGTCTAGAGTCCCTTTTGTTAGTAGTTGGGAAAGGTCTCATCCTGTTGCAGAATGTGGTCTTTGTGGGGCTGCAAATGGTGCTTTTAGAAAATCCACGACTGGTCAGTGGGTTCATGCTTTCTGTGCCGAGGTAATTTATCCTGCTCATTCTTTTATCGGGGTACTCACTTCTGTCTCATTGTTCGGTACAGTTGATATTTGTCAATTTGTGTTGTAGTGGGTGCTTGACTCTACTTTCAAACGGGGACAATTGAATCCCATTGAAGGAATGGTATGCACATCTATTATTTCATATGTTTGGATATTTGTAATAAGTATTATTAAGTTTAAAATAGTCAACATTTTTTTTTTTTGCCCAACATTGTTAATCTTGCCTGTTCGATCCATTCCTTTGTCTCTTACGTTCGCTGCTGCTTTTGCCATGTGGATTATATCAGGAAAAGGCTGTGATGGGCAATGATGTTTGCTCGGTTTGTCATAACAAATCAGGGGTTTGCATAAAGGTTACTATTCCAATTTCGCCTTTTTTTTTTCATGTTTGGTTATTTTGTTGGACATTTTGGTTCTCATTGTTTTTTTCTTCTGTTTTTCTTCTTCTTCTTCTTCTTTTTAATGTTGCATGTAGTGCAACTATGGCAACTGTCAGGGTACATTTCATCCATCTTGTGGTAGAGCTGCAGATTACTATATGATCGCTAAGAATGTAGCAGGGAAGCTGCAGCACAGAGCCTACTGTGAGAAGCACAGTATTGAGCAGAAGGCCAAGGTAAATTGCTCTTAATTCCTACATCGCATGATGGTAGAACTTTGACTCCACTCAGCTGTCCCTGGTATTGCTTGTTATAAGGCAGCTTGATTGGGCTGCCCTTCCCTTCCATTGTCGCTGTCTTATTGTAACTGCTCTGAATGCTTCTTATGTAGGCCGAAACTCAAAAGCCTGGAGCCGAAGAAATAAGAAACATCAAGCGAGTTAGGGTATGTGCCAAATTACACTGATTATCCCAGAGTTTTAGAGCTTGTGTGTTGGCTAATTATTTCTTCTTAAGTTTTCCTTGTACTAAGAGTACGATATTCAACTCATCTTATTTTGATGGTCTGTCTATGATGATTATGCTGCGTAACAGTATCATGTTTATATGTTTGTGCCTTATCCGGAGTTTCCACGTGGAACATAGTTGTTATTGTCGAATTCAAGCGTTGTTGAAGCATAGGGTCGACTTTGATATTTTTCTTTCCTTTCATGTGATAGACACAACTTTTAAATTTTAATGATACTGCCACCCCTATGAGTTTCACTGGAAATTTCAGTCCTTGGAGGAATTATGTTTGATCCTACTACATGCAATCACATTTTCGATTCATTACCCAGGTTGAACTGGAGAAGTTGCGCCTTCTATGCGAGAGAATTGTTAAACGTGAAAAATTGAAGGTAAGTTCATTTGTGGCTTCGGTGGTCCAATTTTTCTCTTTTGCAAGCCTAGTAATATGACATGTTTTATTAGCTGCTGTCAGATAAGGTTGTGATAACCTGCTTAATGTAGCTTGTGCCTTCATCTGGCTGACAACTTAACATAGCTTTTTAGCTGTTGTATCTCTCATTGTATACTTGCTCTGAGTAAATCTGGGATGGAGCTTGATTTTGCTTTCCTTGATTTCCAATATTGACTCTCTTATCACATTTGTCAATGTGTATGCAGTGGGAATTGGTAGTCTGCTCTCATGATGTTCTTGCATCTAAGAGAGATTCAATGGCTTTCTCAATGCTTGTCCGTACTCCTTTCCTGCCTGCTGAAGTGAGCTCGGAATCAGCTACGACTTTAGTCAACGGCCATGGAGATGGTTCTCAATCATCAGGTAGCCATGCTCTACAGAAGTCGGACGATGCTACTGTTGACACCAGGCTCTCTTTTAGGCGGCGTATCAAGCTTCCTGTCTCAATCGATACCGAGCAGAAGACAGATGACTGTTCCACATCTCAGCACCTTCCCACATTAAAACCAATGGATAGGGTAACTTTTGGTGGAAAGCAAATACCTTATCGAGCATCTCTGGCTAATCGTAATATTCCTGAAGGTGGAGAGATACAGTTGAAGTCTAGGAAGGTGCATCATCCTAATTGTTATGTTTTTCCCTTTCTATATTGACCCCTATCCTGATCCCGAGGAAGAGAACAAGGTCTTCAGTCTGATAGTTCGTATCCTGAGGGAACTTTTTTTTTTCTTTTTGATTTCATGTAGCTGCAAATTGAAACGGTTGAGAAAGAGCTGATAATGACATCTGATCAAGCGTCCATTAAAAACCGTCGTTTGCCAAAGGGATACATATATGTCCCTGTTGATCGTCTCTCAAACGAGAAGGCCACTGTTGAGGACTCTGTCGGAAACGGGGACCGGGATGGGTAGAGTTGATGTCATTTTCTTCTGGATTTAGTGGTGCAGCTGAAGGCATCTTACCGTTTGTCTGATGCCCGAGCCATTCATGATCCGAGAACTGAAGAGAGTTATTGATATTGATTGGGATTTGGGTGGAGCTTGGATTCCTTCAGAAGCGAATCATGGCCTGGATGGGAAAATTGCGGCTGTCATTTGTTGTATAATTTATTGTGAGAGGCTAATGTACAGGATTAGAGAGGATGTTCCGCCTTCATGTTTCCGGAGGGCACAACCTAGTGTCGGTATGGTGGAGTATGGCTGGATAGGAGTAGTTTGTCGGGGTGTACCTTGAAGTAGGCTTAGGATACAGCACCTGCTTTTTCATGCAATGTAAAATTGTTGTATAGATTCTCACTGCGCAAAGCCATTGCTTGTAAATCAGTTCAATAGTGAAAGTTTAGTTGGCAGCTTGCACTAAAACATGTTTTTCTCCGATTTATATCTAACATAACGCTTTGATGGATGGCAGGACAAGAGGTTCAACTGCTGCGTCTTTTCAGTCTATTGTTTCCTGCAATTCTTTTCCCCTTTGTTTGTCCTTCACTCTCTCTTACTCGGTGAAAATTGTGTTATGTTATAGATTGCGGTTCTCTTGTTTCTTGTTGTTGTTTGTTTCTGCTGCCTGTACAGTTTGATGCCCTTCTCAGGTGAAGGGCCTCATTCGTCGTCATGCTAACATGTATTCTGGCTGCCTGTCACTGGCTTCAGCATCTGCGGATGGTAGCGAGTTAAAAAGAACTTAGCGAATCAGCAGAAAAGCATGTGTAAGCAAGGCAAGTCTCATGTGTTGTAATTCTGTTGTTTTGATTTGATGTGAACGTTTCCTGGTAACGCTCTGAAGCTTGTTGTTTTCTAGCTAGCTTTACTGGTCTAATGTTAGTAGCAAACACAAGGAAAAGGATTCTCTGGCATTGGTTTGTTCTCGCGTTGGAGCAGCTCTTGACTGTTGTTTTAGGTGACCATGTAAGTTTTGACTCCCATTTTAAATTAGCAGTCGATTGCGTCAAGCCCTCCATATAGCAAGAGAAGCGGGGAAAGTATACAAGTTGTTTTCTACTTGATTCGTATTAGTGAGGTGTGCTGAAGGAGAAGTTTGGTGCTTGGTTGGTCAGGTAAGTTCATCAAATGGCTGCTTCAAATAAATCAAGAAGAGAAGGAAAAAAAACTGAGGGCGCTGGCCCAAGTTTGCCATTGCAGTGGGCTGCAGTCTCAACAGTGGCTGTAAACATGCAAATCGATAGTGTGATAGTATCAAACATCCCATTCACTCATGAATTGCGAGTACAATAATGCATATGGTACGCAGTTCTTTTTACAAGAAAACAAGACATCAAATTTCAATAAGAAAGAGGAATGGAAAATTCTTTTTACATGCATTTGAATTTTACAGTGTGTTGGGTTGAAGAAAAAGAGTTTGAACCGACTTGACCTGCAAACTCTGCAATCCAGCCCCACCGCCACCGGATCTCCTCTTCCACAGACTCTCTGCACCATTGCCGCCGCCACACTCCGACCTCAGCCGATCCTTTCTCGTAACCGGCAATGGCGGATCGAGCTCGGCCACGTCGATCATCAAGCTCACGTCACGCCTCTTCTCCTCCACCACTCCTCTGCAACGATCGCTGATCCGATCTTCATCCTCTGATCGTGATCCAACCGCGATTGCAACGGAACTTCTTGCGGCGGGGACGATCGTGGTAGGAGTCTTCGGTGTGAGGATTTTGCTGGAGAGAAATCTCTTGAGTTTACGGTACTTGACGAAATCACGGTGGTCATCATTCCTGTCGCTGCTGCTGTTTTCGCCGACGCTCTTTCTAGCAGCGACGCTTGAGGGGAAACTGTCGACCTTGTTTGTCCGCTTGATCACCTGTCCGGTGCATCCGAGCTTGGGTGAGACAGCATCATCATCAACATCAACAAGGGAAGAGGATCGGCGATGCCGATGCCGGACGAGGGCGGCGTCGGCGCTGGTGGATGGGCGAGAACAGAGGAATATTGGTAAGATGAAGCTGCTTCTCTGATTCTGTTGCGGAGTATTTTGTTTGTAGTATTTGCATCTGCTTCTGCTGTTATTGCTATTGTTCATGATTTTGGATAAGAAATGATACGTATAAAAATGGAATGTTTAGATTTGAGAGATGTGTTTTTGTGTGTTGTGTGTTGAATGTGAATAGGAGATTTCGGAGGTTGAATAACAAGGAAACAAGAGAAAGAGGGAGAGATAAAACATGGGGCGGGCACATGAACATATAATTTATTTTATGGGACAGTGTCAAAATCGGTGTGTTGTGCGTGTCAGTGTGTGTTTGTTTGTTTGGTCTCGAATTTACAAGTCTGACATTCAAAGCACCACTATGTGCTGATTGTGTCTGCTACTCAGTCATTACTGTAGTAATTTACATCCAGGGAGTGCGATAAGCATTAATAATTTCAAAAGAAAGGCGATACGCGATTGATTCTTCTTATCGTTAGGATTTTGCGTATTGTATAATTCACAGGAAAATAAGAGATGCTGATGGTGTCTTTTGTGTCGATTGCTAGGTCGGAGATTCACTCAACCAAGACCACGACTTCCACAGTAAAAGGGATGTCCGGTAATGATGAGCCGGATGTTAACCGGTGGAGTCAATTCATACGTTCGGGTTGGGGCAGTAACAACGTCAAAAATTACTTCCTAGTACAACAAAAGAATCACGTATAAGCACAAAGAAAATAAGCAGTACTAAATAGGTTAAAGCTGTGAAACGCAAAGTATCTGCATGAAATTTAAGTATTCGCTTCAAAGATCATAAAGTCAACAAAATAACACACTTGTCATATACAAACCCGGAGGACTTTCTAGGTCTGAACAATTCAGAAAGTCTACAATGAATTATAAAGAACAGGTAAATAAGCAAGAACTATTCTTGATCTGACCCATCCACATAACAAGCAAAACCTGAACACAGGAAGAAGCAGCAAGTCCTTGTGTGTCGATTGAACTTAGATCGGTCACACTCCCCCAGTATCCACAATATCATCCAAGACTGAGTCCCAAAACCACTGTTGAAAAGTTCTTCCCGCTAAACTCGTTTTCACCGTATGTGTCATTTAGGAACACCGGATAGACATTGTCATAATCTAATTGTTGGCACACGTTACAACATCGGACGAGGGGCCACAGACAATTCGAAGCTGCATATTGCTTGCGCTCTGTTACTAAGATGGTGATAAGTCTCAATCATTCAGTACAATAACTCACTTCTGTTTTTGGCTCTTCAATAACCTACGATGTACTTTTCGCCATTCCAGCCTTGATCACAGAAGCCCAGATGGCATTATTAGCTCATCATCCCAGTTAGCCAGTGTCTCTGGTAGCGGTGTTGGAGAAAAGAGCATGATCATGGACAGCCAAAATCGAGCAAAAGCTCTGAGCACGGGCAGTAACTGTGAATACCGGGAATGGTCGGAGTATAATTCGGATAAGGAATACCGACACTGGAGCTTAGGTTTAGGGACTTCTAGCTCCTTTACACAAAACTGAAACTTCATTGGCTGCGACAGAAGTTTCACATTGAGAGCATCCAACTCTACAGAGGACAGGCAGTGCTTTAACCCCTACATGATCGCATGTCCACATCAATTTTAATAATTGCTAGTTTGCGACATTTCGTGACTGCTGAACATACTTCTATTGTACAACATCAAGCTGTTCTTGAGACGGTAGTGAAGTGACTTCGCTGCTTTCCTCTTCGCTTAAAACAGTAGCGGTGCCACCTTCTTCCTGTTTGGATTCTGAGCTATCAGACTCCAAATGGGAAAGTTCATTTAAGCCATCTTCAACTCGATCATGACTTTTGTGTGCGTTGATATCCCCGACGATTGTTCTGTCCTCTTCTGATCGTCTATCGTTTTCAGTCTGGCTTTGTGTTCCTGCTTGTGTAGCCTGAGGAAGATGAGAATCAGGTGCAACACCCAAACCCATTCCTTTGGACAAGCATACGTATTTGAGCACCAGTTGCTTGTAGTTGTCGAGCAAGGCCTCAACATCATTAAGCGTGAGATCCCCAACATTGGCGAACACGTAAGGAAATTCTTACAGATAGATTTTTCTTAATTGAAATTTGATCTTCCCCTTGTGGTTCGTCCTTACTCCGAGATCTTGTATTAGATGATTGTGCGGCTGCACGGGATCCTTTACCAGATCCCTTTTCCTAAGGAGTAGAAACTTGTTTCCCATAATCCTGAGGGACTGTTGTGCTAGTATTATTTTCAAAATAGGAAGACAAACCAGAGATAAGAGCCCGGGCAGATTCCATGTTCCTTTCAAATTCTAATTCCTCCATGGAAAGGAGATTCTGCATTAATGTTTGAGATGAAGGACTCTGCAGAGAGCATACCAGTGAAAAAGTAAGCTGCTTCAGCAACCAAGCAAGTTTGACGCCTATACCGTTGGATATATAGCAAATTTGAGTGCAGCTGTGGGGGGTTTGCCTGCAAATTCACAACGAAAAGATCGCAGTTGAGAAGCTTCCATGTTTGAGATGAAGGACTCTGCAGAGAGCATACCAGTGAAAAAGTAAGCTGCTTCAGCAACCAAGTGAGTTTGACGCCTATACCGTTGGATATATAGCAAATTTGAGTGCAGCTGTGGGGGGTTTGCCTGCAAATTCACAACGAAAAGATCGTAGTTGAGAAGCTTCCTTCAAATTCTTTATTTTCATCCATTCCACTCCTACGTACCAAGCTTTACCTTTATAGTGACGAATATGAGCACCGGAATAAATACATCAGCTCCAGGAGGATTCTCATTCGTAGCAATAGAAGCATTGACCAGCAAATTGGTAATGACCTTGCAACAACTGAGGATACAGACAAGCTTTTCTCTAGGTGCCTTGTGCATATTAATCTTTTGTAGCTCCTTTTGTGCAAGCTGATCAGATAAAAAGCATTAATAGAAAGCCATAGTACAACAACCATGTGTAAGCAAATGATCTTGTATATGAATGAATCGCACTAACCAGCCATGATGTTTCATTTTGATGTCAGCATGATCAACAGTCAACAACCAAAGGAGAAGTAAAATGATATCAACAAGCTCACTTGTTTTAAATTTTTTTAGGTTATTTCAGTTTACCATATTTAGCACAAGTAAATATTCTAAGACACTCATGGAGCCATATAATGAACAAGACAAATGCCAAGGACTGGTGACCATGAATTGGAATCCAGGAGGCTTCATATATACAGATGTCAAAACCACAGGGATGAACTAATTTGCTAAGCGACCATCAGCCATCTAACAGCTAAATATCAGAGGCAGATTCTATGTAAGCATGGAATATGGATATGCTGTCAACATTATCCACACCTTTTTTTTTTCTTTTTTGTTTTTGAAAAGATCGCCCACACTTGATTAAAATGAACCCGAGGATAGAACTAGAACTCACTTCCCCTGCGCTCTCAAGCTCTTCTTCTGAGCAACCCGGCCCAAAGTGGATGAGCCCGAAAAGCAGCCTCCATGTTTGCGAGGAATTGCTGCACGGCAGCACTATCCCTTTCAGGATCAGGTACATTATTGGAGAACGACACAATGAAGCTGCAACATATGACACCAATCACTGAAACCTTGAACATCACATTACTTCAAATAAGAATATTTCCAACTCTATCACACCCCACGATTTTCTAGGAGAAACTAAACCCACGTCAAAGTGAAATGTGCTTTTAGTTTGGCAGGCAGCAACAAAATTAACCCTTATCATTGTCAATTAATGGGGCCATCAAAATTTCAGAAAGCATTTCTTACTAGAAACCTGCCAAGCGGTGTCATAGTTCCTTCAAGAAAACCAACACATGATAATACAACGACTATGAAAAGACAGATCTTTATTCCATTATGAAGCCATAGGCTTATTCTCCTCTATCATTTGGGATTTCCTAATTAATTGTTATATGCTCGACTAACACTCGCCCCAAGAGACTAACTTTATCATTCGCAAAAAAACTATCCGGCAAATCTGGTAGTCATACGCAGTGAAGATGAATCATCTAGTTCAGTTCAGATCCTACTTATCTATATGAAGAATAAATGAAAAATACAAACTTCTTCCAACTAAATCGATACACAAAGGGTCATCGTTCACCTTGATTGCTACCACCTCGTCCATCCAGGAATGAGTAATGTTGAAAAATTTCCTCAGACTAGTTCACATATTCCTTATATAGCATATCATGACCAGAACACCCAAAACCCCCAATTTCACCAAACACAACTCCTCGTAGTCTCACATTCTGCACCATTCGCAATAATCCAAACTCAAACTTCACCGGCATTATGTCATTCTCGAAGAATGGATCACATCATCTGCCAAAGATCTGAACTTCAAAGACCAATTTCTCTCAAAATGTCCATTACCAACGCTAATCCACCATTGCAAACAAAATTGGCAACAGATATCGCAGAATCCAATTCAGAAATCGAAACAAAGCGAACCTCTTGATGGCTTTGACGAACTCGGCGGCGGAGGGCTGGCGCATCCGCTCGAGGAAGTCGTGCCAAGTCAGCGGCGCCGTCGACGAGCTCAATGCGTCCGCGTTGTTGTTCTCCATCTATCTAATCTATCTCCTCTTGATTTCTCCGATGATCACTTTGCCGATGGAATCGTCGATTTTCCGATCAGTCGCCGATCCAATTTGTCGACCGCACGACAAGTCGAAGAAGAACAACCGCTGGCTGATTTGGGTCCGTCTGGCCGAGAGCCGCTTGATCCTTCCTAGTAGATCAATTTCATGTGATTAAGAAAAAAACAAAAAAGAAAAAAAAAGAGAGAGGAAATGATCATTGGAGTTATACTTACAATTGTTTCTACTCCCTAATTACAATGAAATCATTATACATGTATGCGAACTGAATTTTAACGATTAAATAATATTTTTTATGATAATTTTTTGAAAATTAGTAATAAATTCTGATTATATATTTAATTATAAATTCTGGTTTACAATCAATCAAGATAATTGACAATTTTTTGAACAAAAATGTAAATAGACGAGTACACATGATTGATTGATAAGTAAATGTATATAATCAACTATCGAAGAAAGAACTTCCAAAGAATTGGTAACAGCACTCAGCGTTGGACTATCAAGTGTTTAACAGTATACAGGGCAGTGAGCCTTCTCAGCACAAATCAAGACGAGACTCCTCTTTATCGTATTATAAGTCATATCTTTTTATTTATATTATTTTAAAATATAATTAATATTTAATAATTTTTTCATATAAAAATATCAAAATAAATCATAATATGTTACAATACATCCATGGCCTTCTTCCTTCTCCTCTCTCATTCTCTTTCCCAAACCCCACTTACATCACAATATCACTAAAAAAAATACTTTTTTCACCAAATCCTTTCTTTATTAAATCTCATAAAAATTCAACACATATAAGTTCACGTATCGGATCAAACTATTCTATATTTTGTGATGGAGGTAGTACAACATTGTAACTATAACTTATAAATCTGAATCCAAAGGTGTCTCCTATTTTCTACACGACGTCTCCAAAAATCAACTTCCTCTTTGTTCCGAGGGCAAGCGCAATGCATGTCTCCTGCAAAACCGTGCGCTCAAACTCGTGCCATCAAGTGAAAACTGCAAGTTCTTGGATGTTCATGATTACATCCTT
>JAOVYX010003252.1:0-11114 GCA_035668315.1 Drosera spatulata
CCGGGAGTACAAAATACTGGTGTGCTGCGTGCAACTTTAGCGGATTACAACAAGCAGTGGACTGATTCCGAATTTCACGGTTTAAGTGTTGAAGATTTGAGAAGGGAAATCCTATCGTTAATTGAACAGGAGGTTTATTTCACTTCTTTGGGACATGTTTGATTTCAGTAACTTGTCTTTGGGCCTCATTTGGGTCATCACTTTTGGTGATTGTTGTGTTCTATGGCAGGCTCTCTCTGGAAGCACTTTCTCAATATTTAAGTGCTGGAGTGAACTGTGCATGCGGTACTTCAAACTCTGGTGCAAGAGGAATAAGCCTCATGGTTTGCTTGTTGATTCACTGAGTGGTTCTATTGGATTAATCAGGAAAGATTCTTTTTCTCTATTTCGATGTCTGGAGGATATTGAACTTCTTGTCCATGGTAGGCTTCTTACAATTACATCTGGATATTTTAAATTTTCTTTTGAGTTTTTCTAAACGTATCAGATTTCATCCAATGTAATTTCCTTTATTTATTACTTTCTGGATTATCCATTGGTCTCTGCAGGAGCTTTCAATGATTTTGATGATCTTAAGTCTGGGTTAGTTATATCTGGCGATAGTGATGAGAAAAGGATTCTCGCCGAGGTCTTACTCTGCTGTAGAATTTTTAGCCAACATTTTGGTAGCGAGGTAGCCTCTATGTTTTACCAGTCAGCTATCAGTTTTTCAATGATCTCTGTCGAGGATCTAGTGCTTCACTTACTGAAGGGTCTGAGGAGCGGATGTAATTACTCTTTAGCTAAATTAGATGCTTCAGAACAAGGCATAGATTTGGTTCACCAGAACCTAAATGCCACACACAAAGAGTTAAGGGGATTCTCAGTTGATATGCTAGTATCTCTTCATGGTTTGTGCAGCAAAACTAATGGCTGGGATAAAATCCTGCATGCCATTGAGTACTATCTCAATTATTTAGTCCCTTCGATGAGTGAGCAGAGTTCAGAATCTGGCAAGGTTCTCAACGTCATCGCTTCTGTTGTCGTTCAAGCTACACCCCAAATTGCTGGCGCAATGTTTGAGTGTGCTTTGGAGATTATGCTTTTCTTGAACTACCTTATTAGCATCAATGGACAGGTTAGCATTTTTCAAACCTGTCCTTTTATACGTGAACCAGTGTTGATGATCAAGATTTGTTTGATTCTTTTTCTTTTAGTAAAGATTACCTGATAACCTTTGATTGATTCATTTTTTAGAGCACTGAGTGTTAACTAATAACTGATCACATATGAGAAAACCCTGCAAACTAATCCTGCAAAGTTCAGATTTATTGAGCTTGATAATCCTTTTCCAGATTAGACAGTTGAAGGGTTTCATCATAGTAACAAAAAAAATTATAAACCAAAAGCGGGAAAAAAAAATAGAACCAAAAACATACTACAAGTCAATGATTATATCTATTACTACTATATAAAACAAACATAGAAAAGTAACTAAGTAGATTTTAAATAATATCAAATTTAATCTGATGTCCTACATACAAGTTACAATCACTAGTTTCATAGTAAAATCATAATAAGAAATAGCCAAGAAAGTGTTATAAAATAAAATAAGAGGAGAGCACAATGTGTTTATCGATGAAGACATACAACAACAACAAATCAAGCCTTTATCCCATCAAGTGGGGTCGACTACATGAATACGACGGTATAATTCCAATCTGTCATGTACGTCATCTTCTGTAAGATTATGATAGGCCATATGATATTTCAAGGTTTCTCTTATGATCTTTTTAGGTTCCCTCGTCCTCTCTTGACATGTGCTAACTCCCAAACTTCACATCTCCTAACAGAAGTTGTGACTGGTCTGCGTTTCACATGATCATACCATCTTAATCGTGACTCATTCATCTTATCTTCTAGTGGAGCCATACCCACTTTCTATCTGATAACTTCATTTCGTATCTTATCTATTCTTGTATGTCCACACATCCACCTTAACATTTTCATCTCGTTTACACTCATCTTCTGTACATGCTGTCACTTAATTGCCCAACATTCTAACCCATACAGCATCGCTGGTCGAATAGCTGTCTTGTAAAACTTTTCTTTTAACTTGGTAGGTATTTTAGGATCACATAGCATCCCCTGAAACGCCTTTTCATTTCAGCCAACCTGTTTTAATCCTATGATCAATATCTGTATCAATTTCTTCATTCTTATGTAGTATCGAACCTAAATATTTGAAAGAATTCGTTTTAGGAAGAGGCTCTGTTTCCAACAATACATTCTCACTAGTTGTTTGACTACTCTCATTAAAGACACATTCAATATATTCTCTCTTGGTTTTACTGATCCTTAACCTCTTAGTTTCCAACGTCTCCCTCCAAGTCTCAAGTTTTTCATTCACCCCTTCTTTCGTATCGTTCACCAAAGCAATATCATCAGCGAAAGTTAAACATCATGGTACTTCATCTTGTATATGCCTAGTGAGATCATCCATTACTAAGGCGAAAAGGTATGGGCTCAAAGCTGATGCTTGGTGTAAACCCACTTTAATATGAAAAGTAATCGTTTCACCAACATAGGTTCGCACACATGTAGTAGCTTCTTCATACATGTCTTTCACAATCTCGATATATCTACTCGTCACTCCCTTCTTTTGTAAAGTTTTCCAAATCACTTCTCTTGGAACAAAATCATACGTCTTTTTCAGGTCGACAAAAAGCATATGTAAATTCTTTTTCCCTATCCTAAAATGTTCTATTACACATTGCAAAAGGTAAATAGATTCCATGGTTGACCTACCAGGCATGAAACCAAACTGATTTTCAGTCACTCCTGTAGTTTTTTTTTACCTTTTCTCTATCATTTTCTCTCATAATTTCATACTGTGACTCATAAGTTTGATTCCTATGTAATTGGAGCAGTTTTGAACATCTCCTTTGTTTTTGTATATGGGAATCAAAGTACTCATTTTCCACTCATCAAGCATCTTCTTATTTATCAAAATTCTATTAAAAAGTTTTGTCAACCAATTAACTCCTTCTATCCCAAGACATTTCCAAGCTTCGATCGGGATTTCATCTGGACCCATAGACTTTCTTGAACTCATCCGTTTTAAAGCCTCCTCAACTTCCTCTGTCCTAATGCAATGAAAATAACATCGGTTCATCATCACATCTGCATTCCCACTTGTTTCATTTAGGGACAATTCCCTTGTGCAATTAAAGAGTTTGTCAAAATACTGTTTCCATCTTTCTTGAATGTCTTCATCAGCCGTAAGAATATGTTCGGCATCGTCCTTAACACATTTTATCTGACTTAAATCTTTAGTTCTTCTGTCTCTTGATCTAGCCGTAAGAATGTGTTATCGATGAAGACATACTCTAGACTATTATGCAATTGGAAATAAGTTAACTAGAAAGCATAATATCTAAGTAATTACTCTAAAGTGAAGAATAACGATATTCTAATATAAGATTATATCTAGTAAAATCATAATAATATATCTAATATTGAAAAAGAAGAAATACAAAAAAAATTATGAAATTTTAGGAATTTACAAAAAAATCACCTCAAATCTTCATATTTGTAAAAACACTACTCAAATCATGTGAAATTTTCAAAAACATCACTCAAATCATGATATTTTTCAAAATAACTGTTATTATTAGTAAAACTGTTATCCTGAATGATTTTTTTTCTCGTGTCTAATCTATTCATTAACATAGTTTTTCATCCCTTTGTATGAAAATATATGGTTTTCACATTATTTTTACATTTTTGTCCATTTTTTTCTCAAAGATTAGTTATCTTATTAAATTTTCCTGATTAAAACACTCAAATCATAATTATCCTTCTTTTGGGTGTAAAGATGAAAATATTAAACAGATATTAAAGATATTATGTAAATTTCATATGATTTGGGTAGTGTTTTTGTAAATATGAAGATTCGAGGTAGCATTTTTTATAAATTTCTTAGATTTGAGGTGGTTATATGTAAAATCCCTAGAACTATAAAAAAAAAATGCAGTGATACCCGAGAAATGAGCTCATATGTGTCCTTGACCTGCATGACTTATTGATATTGCAGATTTGCATGCCGGATGCTGACGTGATTAAGGTTAAGCTTGAGCTTATCCCGATGGTTCATGAAATCATTGTGGAATGGCTACTCATTTATATCTTCAGTACAACACCTGCTCAATCTCTGGCTGAGGAAAATTTTAGCTTACAACTCTCGTCTCTGCAAATAGGTATGCAACCTTGTTGAACGCTTAAGAATCTTTTAATCAACTCAAATTACCTAATACCAAGGGCCTCGTGTTTTGATAGGGATCTAGAAGAGGAGAATGTGCATAACCTGAACTTGCAAATCGAGGGACTTGCCATCAAGAATTGGATCTATAAATAAGTCAACCTTGGGAAAGTGTCTGATTCATAGGTCAAACTCGTTCTCTAGAAATTGAGGGAATAAGTTCACAACTTGATACCAATTTGAATTTTGATATCAAATCCCTAGCCGAGGTGACTATCAATAGTAGATGGTCTTATCTTATTTCTTCGCTGGTTGGGAGGTAGTCTTGAACCTCCCTCATACACATTCCCGTATGCTAAAAAAGTGTATATATGACACAATCTGATATAACGAATGGTTTTATCCGGGTGACAAAAAGTCAAACAATAGAAATGACAATTCCATAATGCTTAAGAATTTATGCTTTAAAAATAAGCTGCTCAGCAATTGTTTCATTTAAGTTAACTTCAAGGTGTAGTCTGTCCATAGTTGTCACACAACTAGTCGTTGACTATTCAACATTCACTGGAGCCAATTATTGTTGCTTTCTAACAACTGACTATAGGGGCAGATTGCTGATCAGTTGACTTGAAGTCCTCCCCCTTGGCTACTGTTTTACTTTTTAGATTGTTAACCCTTGGATTAGTTCTAATCCGAGGACTTTTATGATATTATATGAATCAAGAGGATTTCTGTCGTCCAAAACAAAGTACGCATCAACCACACCCCTCCCCAAAGGAAAAACAGAAAAGAAAAAGGAAAACCCTGAAAACTGACTTGTTATTTATTACTCCCTTTATCTCATATATTGCATCGTTTTACCTAATCGAGGTGTCCCGATTTGTTGCTGCCTTTCCTCAAATGGGTTGTGTTTCTTTTCCGGTTGTCTTTTAATTAATTTCCCCCCACTTTGTTCTTGTCAGGTTGAATTTCTTTTCTTTTCTTTTTTCTTCTTTTTTTATTTTTTTGTGGGAAAGGGCAAAGTTGTCATTTTCTTGTAGTCGATGCATTCCTAAATTTGCACACCAAGTGAAGAAGTTGCAATGATATTGGAATGGAGGGAGCAGTATACTATATACTTCTTTTAGTCAATGCATTTTTAAACTTGCACACCAAGTTTGCATCTTATATTTTTTTTATATTTTTGGTATAACGAATAGTCCCACTACTTTTGTGACCGGAAGGCCCACTTGCCAACTACTGCTCCTCAGGTTGATGCTATTTCTGCTATAGTTTTTTAAAGGAGGATTAAAGTGCATACTTTATGTGGACTTCATGTAAACCATGGTCTTTTTTCTTTCTGTAGTTTTGATGGACCTTATATAAGGAAGAAAAATTACCTGTTAATCAGTATTCAGAATAAGATAAAAAGATGAAGAAAAAGAGAAATTACCTGTTAAACTATCAAAGATGTTCCAAGAGTTAGCTTATCCTTTGTGCTAAGTTCAATCAAACTAGTCCGCCATGGACTGCAGCATTGGGGCAGGCAAGGCATTGCTACACCACGTGCTAGGTCCAAGACATAGTAAAACTCCTTGTTGAGATAGGAATAATATAATGGGCCTACTATAATTAGTTCAGATTTTTGATAGAACTTATTCCTCGATATGGTATCAGAGCAGGTGTGACAATGAGGTCACGAGTTCAAATCCTACAACTCGCAGTTGTTGTTTGTTGTTGTTATTGTGTTTGTGACACCTGGTTTGTGTTGGGGCATTGCATAGTGTGGAGGTGCAACACAACAGCCCCCTTTTTCTCTCTCATCCCATAGAAGCATTGTATACATTCTCACCTATACTAGTGGATAAGAGTTTTGCCCTAGTAGAACACGATGAGTTTCATATAATAATATGTACAACTATAACTGTTTCCTAAGCCACAGAAGTTATAGAAGTAACCTATGAGCATGTGATGACGATCTTCATCTAGAGGAAGTAGAAAAATTGTTGAGGCAATTGTTGAGGAAATAACTCTGTTGAGATGTAAACCCACATCGAAGATGGTGTAAATATTACAAGTATATTTATAGATCTTGGGCTACTTCATTCATTGTCAATTGGTTTTGAGTTGGAACCTTAGGAGTAGAGTCCAGTAGGGCCAATCACCCAATACTCTACGCTTCCCAAATTGCATGTCCACGCTTAAAGCTCAAAGGAGGTATTCGTACGAGAAGTCGTGTTGAGATGTAAATTGACATCAGATAGGGTGAAAATATCACAAGTGCATATATAGATTCTGGGTTATTCCACTTATTGGCAATTAATTTTGAGTTGGAACCCAGAGTTTTTATAAACTATATTAAAAATCTGAATTGAGTGTAGAAGTTCTTAGATGTGTCTCAACACTTCTTTTTCATGTGAAACCCCACTTGGGTTTGAAGTGTGGATAACAATTTATTGGCCTACTCACAACCATGTGCCGAATAAACACTACATAACAACTGACAAGTAAATGGGAGAGACATTTTTTGAACTTGCAACCTCAAATGTCACACTCACACCAATTCTATTACCATGTTGACGAACAAACTCCACTGAAAGTACGAGTTAATGGTAGAAGACTCACAATTTTATCTTAATAAGAACCATTATCATTACTAACTTGTATGTATTAGTCCTGGATGGATCGTCTTCATATACATGCTCTTCTTTCTCATTTCAAAGATAGAATCTGAGTCTAAGCTTTCTTTATTTTTATGTTGACGTGGTTTATTGTTGTTTTCCCCTTTTTATATAGCAATGAATGAACAAATTGATGAATAGTGATACTTATGAACAATATGTGCTGAATTCTACTCTCTCTAATTTAAAATAGAGGTTGCGTAAGTAGGATTAGGATATCTTTAAATTTGCACCATCAGCATGAGAGTTTCCAGCATATTCTATTTAACCTTGCTGTAATAGATCTTTTTGGAGATCTACCCTTTCTGCCAGATAGAGTAAAACAACTTCATTAGAATTATGGACATAGTCATATGATCATATCATGAGAAAGCTACATATATATAATACCTAAGTAAATTACATATAAATTAAAATTTGTCACCAATAAAAGAGGTACTTATAACTGTTGAGATCAAGGTTCTAGATAGCGGATAGCGGACAATGCATTGCACATAGGGGTGCATAGCGGATTGTCGATAGTGGACGATATAGCGGAAATATTCACGAATTCTTTTGATTACATATAAATTTATCCCAAGTTGAAAAGGACAGTAGATTAGGCTAATATAAAATGTAGAGTGGTTAAAACTTAAAAAATTACAATTTAACTCGACATGATTCATTTAAAGTTCAAGTAACAAAACTGATTCAAAACAAGCTCCTAAATCGTGGCCAAAAGAGAAAAAAAGAAGAAAAAAAAACCCGCAAAAAGGTTACAATTTGCGAGTCTTCTTGTGGTTTTATAGAAACTTGTGAAGAAGGCATCTCTAGTTCTTATTTGCAACAGATAGATCATAGATTTGATGACGCAAAAAGTGATTTGGAGTAAGCATTACAATCCACATTTGTAAAAAGTTTTTAAAGAGATAGAAGCAAAATAATGAAACAAACATATACAAAAGATGTTCGATAGAAATAAAAACAATGAAAGAGATAATGAGACATCAAAAAGAGCATTCCTTTGAACCAGAAACATTGAATAGAATGTTAGTATATAAGCGTTGAGATATAAAAAAACATGATATTAAGATAATGAACATTGAAACTTAACATGAATCAAGTTAACATTGAAACAAAGTATATAATGGTTTACATAAGAAAGATTTAGAACTTACTTCATCCATTGGAAGAAACTTAGATATTTTAGACGACAAAGTAAGAGTGTTACCATAATCTTGCCGATTTTGGTTTTTAAAAAAAAAAAAAATTCAAAAAGCGGGGATGTCTGAACAAATCGGACATCGGCTTGCTATAACGGTCAAAATTGATATAGTGAGGATATTGATTGGTTTTTTTCATAGCGGATTTTGTCCATAGCGTAGCGGGAAGGGGTCAAAAAGGCTATGGCGGTCGAATAATATAATGGGTCTGCTATCATCAATTTAGATTATTGGTAATATTGATTCATCGACATGGTATCAGAGCAGATGTGACAGTAAGATCACGAGTTTGAATTTTGTGACTCCCAGTTGTTGTGTTTGTGTTTGTGGTGTTTGTGTGACACTTGATTTATGTTGGGCCAGTGTAATTATCCATGCGAAGCCCAATTGAACTTTCGCGTGAAGGGGAGTGTTGAGATACAAATAATATAATGGGTCTACTACCATAAGTTCAGATTTTTGATAGAGTTGGATCCACGACATGACAGTAAGGTCATAAGTTCGAATCCTATAACTTTCAGTTGTTGTGCTTCTGCTTGTGTTTGTGATGTTTGTGTGGTACTTGATTTGTGTTGGGACAGTGCTGTTCACACGAAGCTCAAATGGGCTTTCGTGTGAATGGGAGCGTTGTGATACAAATATTGTAATGGACCTACTACCATGAGTTAGGAGTTTTGATAGAATTAGTTTCTCGACATGATATCAGTACAGATGTGACAATGAGGTCACGAGTTTGAATTGTACGACTCCCGATTGTTGTTGAAATTGTGTTTTTGTTGTTTGTATTGCACTTGGTTTGTGTTGGATCAGTGCATTTGTCAACGCAAAGCTCAAGTGGGCTTTCGTATGATAAGGAGTGTTTGAGATACAAATACTACAATGAGCTACTACCATGAGTTCGGATTTTTGGTAGAACTGGTTCCTCGACAATAATGAACGTGTGAGATGAATGAAGTATCAAATGTGAGTATGAAAAGAAATAACAATAACAACAAATCAAGCCTTTATCCCATTAAGTGAGGTCGGTTACATGAATACGACGGCGCCATTCCAAATCTGTCATGTACATCATCTTCTGTAATTTTACGCATTAAAAGAAAAGAAAACCCTGCTTAATTTTACGCATCTTTCAGAAATGAACAACCCCACTTGATGGGATAAAGACTTGATTTGTTGTTGTTGTTTCAGAAATGAACGGCAAAATGCGATTTTTTTTATGAAAAGATGAACAGTACATGTATAATATGCATATTATACGCTTTTTTACTATGGAAAGCACAAGCATCAGGAGCAGATAGGTTGACAAGCAACAGCTCATATCTTATTTTATGATGAATTTATAGATAATAGGTGTCTTATTTATTGTAAAATTTGAATTACCTGATTAATCTATGAGTGGGGTGGGCTGAATGCTTGTTAGCTTTTCTTGATACTTTGTATTGGCATTTGATTTTTATCCCTTTTTTGCTTCCTTCGTTGGCAGATGGCAACACTAGTAAACCAGGATGGATGGAGAAGATTAATGTGATGAACTTCACATTGGATTATGTTCTTATCTTAAATGCTAACATTTACTCTCCAACTTGGAATTCCCAATATTCAAGTTGCTTACCTAGCCCTTGGAACCTTACTAGCATGGTGAAGAACTTCATTAGTTGGACGATACGGGGTCCATCCGGGAAAGGGTTTTCCTATGCTTTTGGTCATTTAACAGAGCTTGCACTTGTTTTACTGAGGCATGGACAATACAACGCTGTTGAGGTCCATTTCTTACTTTATGTTACTTCTGGAAAGTATTTTAATTCTTGATTGGCCATCCGCCTGTTATGATACTTACTCTTACCCTTGTCAAATAGATTTTACTCAAGATTGTTATTGAGCATCGGAAGAATGAGAACCAATGCAATAGTGTTCAAAGTGAGGATGGTGGCTGGTGCTTGCTCCACCATCTCTTGGGATGTTCTCTAATTGCTCAGACACAAGGTAGATCAAAAAATAAGGAGAAGATAAATGAAGCTGTTAGGTGTTTCTTCAGGTACTGTACAATTTGGATTTATTGACATGTGCTGGATATGATATTTGTTTGGTGATTTTAATATGATTCATGACATATGGCTCATTATATAAAAACGGCAAGGTATGTTGTAAAGATAAGCTATATGAATGACTCTTCATGGTCCTGGGTTTGCAACTCCATGATGTGGTTCCCCTTTTAAAGTTAGTAGTAACATGTTGTGGAATATGTCTTCTGTGCTTTTAGCAGCTGGAGTTTATTATCATGGTTCAATTCCTAGATATACTTGCTTAAAAGGACATTATTTTAGCTGAGGAACTAGACTATGTTCTTGAAGTTGGAATAACATCCTTTTAGTTATTTCCTGAGTTATCCCTTTCCTTCTTTCATTTATTATACTACTAGTTATTCTCTATAGATGTGGGACAGTGGAATGAGGGAAAGGGTAATTTTAAAATAATAATAATAATAAGGAAGAAAATGAGAAGTCTTATGAAAGAGACCAAAAAGAGAGGAAGCAAGCAAGGGAATGATTAACGTAATAATGAATGGGGATGTTGTTTGTTATCTGAATTCTTTCAACTTCATTGCTACATGCAACCTTGCAGCAGCAAGCCTTTGAGACAACTAATTTTTTGTCAATCCATTTATCCCACGTCATGTCAGCAATGATTCCTCACATTATAATACTGCATAATAATGATAACTATCATATAAAAAGTGAAGTCTATTCCCGCTTATTAGGCTTGGCTAGATCTTTTGAACTACACCTCTTTATTTTAGTCAGCCTCATTGTGCATTAGTTGTGAACCACTGGGTCTATTCATCTGGAAAGCTTATCCACTCTCTAAGTTAGTTTTCTCTGTTTTCAAATTGCACCTCTTTCACTACTCTACATCCTCTCAAGCCCTATGCTTCAAACGCCCTGTATCCTTTAGAATGTCTCCCTTCTCTTGCATTTTATGGCACTTGCATACTGGCTTACCTTTGTCACCCCC
>JAOVYX010003253.1:0-11114 GCA_035668315.1 Drosera spatulata
TTGCGAAATGAGCTTGAAGTGCCTCGGAGCTCTGAGGGGGATCAGCTCCCACGCCTCCAAAGCCTGCAGAGAATACTTCAAGGCAGTGTAGCTGTCCAAGTAAGCAGGGTTAACCTTTTTTTATTTCATATTGCTAAAAGCTTACTGTTAGATTTATGTTCAGGGTACGTCTTTTTTGATAAGCGAGTGAGCATCATTTACTGCTTGGAATCTTGATATCATCCTGTGTGCTATCTTTCATGCAGGTCAATAGTGGAGTACTGAGTGTCTGCACAGCATTTCTGTCAGGGGAACCGGCGACAAGACTGCGTTCTCAGGAACTGCAGCAACTTATCGCCGCCCTCTTGGAATTTATGGCCGTATGCAAGCGGGCAATCAGAGTGCACTTCAGGTTAATCGGGGAGGAAGACCAAGAGTTCCACACACAGCTTGTGAACGGGTTTCAGTCGCTCACTGCTGAGTTATCTCACTACATTCCCGCCATCCTCTCCGAGTTGTAACCCACTATCCATGTATATTATCGTTTTTATTTGAGTTTCTTGTATCAATGTAAGGTCATTGTAAATTATTGAAATTCTAGCTCGATTTGATGTCCTCTAGCTTAAATCCTCAGTTTGTAAGTGTTGTGCAAGTAGTGTGCAGTTCTTGTATACTTACCCCGACGATAACTTGATTACCTTATACTAGTTTTGTGGGGATGACTTCTTTGTTTGCCAACACGGAAATTTAATCAAGAACCAAGAGCCTGCACATTTTGGCTGGGAAATCCCAACTTATAATGGAATTACAGCTAGCGGAACTCGAGTATAAGTTAGATGCTATTGCTTTATATCCAAGTGATGCACACCATGAACAAGCTGGCTTGGCTTGGACGGTGAACGATAAAAAGACATTATCATTGAGGGGGGTCAATGATAAGCATCAATGCTCTACTTGGATCACAGGCACGATTGAACCTTTCCAAAAATAGTCGCCTCAAACTCATTAGCTACGTAAAAGGCCGACATCAAGAACTACTGCAACATTCCATCCACGGGACGGTGCCATCATCATTCCTTAACCCATATCAAAGGCAATTGTCAAGAAAATAACACGTTAGTACGACATCATCTAGACATTAAAAAAAACTATTCACAATTCCACGACGATCAGATCAAAAGAAGGCAATCGAACAAAATGATCACAGACCCCGAATGCTTCCAGTATGCGATACTATCACCAACATACGCAACAATAACTGATCCAAATCTCAAAACACAACAACGTAACGATCATCTTATTAATTTCATACAGCTAATTCACTATTTTTACTCCAAACCTGATCATTACAGACAAGTGACAACATCCCATTCCTAACGATTATTTCCCTGGGCTATCCATATTCGACATTGTTCGAGATTGACTCGATATTTTATCCACATTTAAACATTTTGTCATAAAAAAAAATTGTAATATGTCTTAGGATATGTGGCACAGACATGTATCGAACCCGAAACCAAACCATAACGATGACTCCACCGATAAATCAATATCGGTGACGTAGTTTCTCCTGTTCCTTGTACCACTGCGCATACGAATACACCCCAACGACGGGACCGACGAGGAGCGTTGCGTTGAGCCAGTTCTCGGTGATCTTGCGGTGGATCTTTCCAGGGAGATCTTTCCACAGCCCCGACATCACCTTCTGCTGGAAGGGCGATAGCGCGTACACCACCGCTTTCAACCGAACCATACCCTTCGGCATATCGGAGAATTCGGAAAAGAGCCCCGGATTGATCGGAGATTCGATGGGGAAGGTTCGAGAGAGTTTTGGAGAGGAGGAGAATAGAAGGGAAACGTTTCGTGGCTCACTGGCCCTTGTTGAGATTTAAATTCAGGTATCGTTCGAAAACCAGCAAAATATGTGTCCTAATCAACAGTTGCATGAGATCGGAAAGAAAATAAAATAATGGAAAATAAGTCCCTTTTTTTTCTGTTGGAATGTCATCACTTCTTAGAAGGAAAATTTTTTCTTTCAAAACATTTTTTCACCCTCCTGTCATGAACTTATGAGCAATAAAGAAGAGAAAAATTGATCCTTTTTCTTTCTTTTTTTTCTTGTCAAAATGAAATTCACAAACAAGGTATAATTATTGTAATACTATCCATTGGGAACAAGATGTTTTCCGTGTGGACTATTATTAGTTTACCTGATATATTTGTTTATCTCATGGAAGAGATCAAGAAATTTAGAGTATCGATCAGTTGGTGTACATTGAGGATGACATGAAAGAGATGAACGTACTTAATCCTAATCACATAATATTTTTTAACTATGTAAACATTATAAATAATTTAGGACGGATCGTTTTGACAAAACGATGTAATAATTTTAGGACGGAAGCAGTATCAAAGTGGTCCTAAACTAATCATACTATGATGTCACTCATAAATCACATTGTCTTTCGGATTAATTTGAGGATAATTATATATGAGATGGCATAATTAATAATGTTATTAGGGTTTGATGAATATGTGGTACTATATGCCAAACACAACTTCGATGTAGCAAATAAGATTCAACAACATAAATTTTGAGTTGATGGATCAATGGATTTTCATTTATTAGCTTTCTTATTTTTTAATCCAAATTTAAAAAAAACATGAATTTAAAATTTATACCACTTGATACACATCTGTTTTTTCGATATTTTTATTATTACTATGCTGCCAAAAAATTAAAGAACGAGGAGAACGAAAGATTGTGTGGTTGAGAATTATAGTTAAAAAAAGAGGGATAAAATCTAAATTTTCGTACATAAAACGAATGTTGCAATTATATTGGGACGGAGGGAGTATCACTTTTATTTTTTGTTTTCTATTTTCCTTTCACCGATTCATGAAATAGAACTACTCCATCCGTCCCAATTTGTTTGCAATCATTTGATCCAGCATGTAATTTTATGTGCGTGTAGAATTTTTATGACATATGATGAAGAAAGAGTATTTTTTTAGTGATAATGGAGTGCAAATATGGTTTAAAAAAGATAATGAGATATAAGGAGATGGTGTGGTAATTTGATTATATTACTAATATAAATTGATTATCCAATAAAGAAAGAATAGAAACGTTGTACTCCCTCCGTCCCAGAAAGGATGCAATGGATTGACTTGGCACGCATGTCGATGCAAAATTTGACACGCGTGCAATGATATTCAAATGTAGTGTAATTTACTGTGAAACATCAATGATCATGTAAGTTACGTACTTCAATCTAATACATATTGTAAGACGATCAGACGTGATTTGATATGAAAATGAGATTTGTATTCATGTATATAGAATAGTACAAAATACGTATGTATTGCATCTTTTGTGGGACGGAGGGAATATATATAATAGGACGATCGAATAAAAAAAAGTATTATAACTAAATTGGGACGGAGTATCTTGTACTTATCATTTTTGTTTTATGCTTCTTGTTTTCTTTATTTTAAAGAGATGAAATAGAAACAAAAACAGAAAATCAGAAAAAATGATTTTCTATTTTTATTTTCTGTTTCATCTGAGTACGATATTCAATATTCCTTTCACAGATAATTTTTTTAGAGTGAATTTGATTTTCGTTATTGACTTTCTGTATCTGTTACTAATTTTGGTTTATTCAATTTTGAGTATTAATATCAAACAGTCCTTTAAGCTATGCAATTAGAATCAATCTTACTCCCTCTGTCCTACTCAAGTTGCAACGGTTTAACCAGACACGATCATTTATATATGTGTTGAATTAATAAAGAATGACAACTTTACAGAGAGATAAATGAATGAGGAAAAGAAAAAAGAGAAATGATGAAGAATGAGTTAATGTAATATAAAATAAGAATATTTTTATATTTTTATATAAAAAAATTATTAATTATAAAACAATCATAATTTAAATAAAACTTCCAAAAGAACGTGTAATTCGAATTGAAGGGATGAATAACATTAGTAACCAAAATGATTGCAGAATTGCATCCAAATCGAATGACCATTTTGTCACGGCTGAGTTGAATCCGCCGATCAGAAAATACTCCCTACTATCAGAGTAGTTTAGCCGGAGCCGTTCGCCGGCGCCGGAGCCCCGTCACCGTGGTCTTGCTTCAACGGCGACGGCGAAAGCAGCGCCATTCATCTTCAATCCCTTCACCAACAGGTACTCTTCTTTCACTCATTGATTTTCGCCCTGGCAAGGTATACTGTTACCATCGATCAACCGTCTATCGTCGCCGGAACCCTAATCGACGGCAACGGCGAAATCCTAATTTCGACATGCGGTTTTCGATTGATCAATGTTGAGTTGAGATTTGTATTAGGTCTCGCATTTTGTGTGGTGAGTACTGGTGATTTGTGTGGTGGTTGAATTTGATGTGAAGGTGTGTTGTTGAGGGTTTGGTGATGGGAAATGAGAGGAAGCACAGGATCTTGATGGTGTCGGATTTCTTCTATCCTAACTTTGGCGGGGTCGAGAATCACATATACTATTTGTCCCAATGTCTGCTCAAGCTTGGTCACAAGGTGATGAAAATTCTTTGTTGATTTACTTGAATTTGGTTCACTACAAAGCATCTCAAGCGTGTGATTGGTAATATTATTGCAAAATTTGCTACTAGGTCGAAGGACAGTCTTGACATCTTTGTGCGCCCTGGATCTCTAGATGGATGCTTAGGAAGTTGTTTAAGCAGTAATATGTATGCATTTGAATTTCTAGTAATGCATTACTATTCAATAGTATGTTGCTCGAAAAAATAGAGCTAAGAGAATTTGTGAGAGAAACATGAAGCTACTGAATTGTCCATGGCACAACTACTTCAACAAAAGAATTCAAGGTGACGCATTGGTGGCTAGGTGCATCCTTCCTCTAATTTAATGTAAAAACTTGTTAATTTGTTAGGAACTGTGATATATATTACTAAAGTGGTTTCTATTCCACTAGTATATAATACTTAAAAGCTGACGTAGATGCAAATAAGTTCTTAATCCTTATTGTCTTCCAATTCATAATCCTTGAACTTTTCCCCTGAGGTACTTTTAGATGCAAATAAGTTCTTAATTGAATCTTACACGATTTCTAGGTTGTTGTCATGACCCATGCCTATGGAAAACGCTCTGGTGTGAGATACATAACGAATGGCCTCAAGGTCTATTATATCCCATGGAAGCCAATACTCATGCAGTGCACATTGCCTACATTCTGCGGGACATTTCCAATAATAAGGACGATTCTCATTCGGGAAAAGATAACTTTGGTGCATGGGCATCAAGCATTCTCAACTCTATGTCACGAAGCATTGATGCATGCACGAACGATGGGCTACAAGGTCGTCTTTACTGATCACTCACTGTACGGTTTTGCTGATGTTGGGAGTATCCACATGAACAAGGTGCTGCAGTTCACTTTAGCTGATGTCAGTCAGGCTATCTGTGTTTCCCATACTAGTAAGGAAAATACAGTGTTACGTTCAGGCTTACCACCAGGGAAAGTATTTGTCATCCCAAATGCTGTTGACACAGCTATGTTCAAGCCTGCTTTGGAGTGGCTCAAGGATGATCAGATTGTTATTGTTGTCATAAGTAGATTGGTGTATAGAAAGGGTGTGGATTTGCTTGTTGAAGTCATTCCAGAAGTTTGCCGTCAATTTGCAAATGTGAGCTCCTTGAAATTGGTTTGTTTATGCATTCATCTTTGTTTCTTAATCTTGGCATGCTTCATCTTGGTCACTCGGGGCTCTACTTCTTTCCTCCCTTTATACAAGAGGTTCTTACGAAGATTTATTATCTTTCTATGGCATTGTGTGTATCAAATGCTCTAGCACAGTTCTGATGCATAGCTTTTGTTTAGGTTCGTTTTATTATTGGAGGAGATGGTCCAAAACGAGTGCGCTTGGAAGAGATGAGAGAAAAACACTCTCTTCAGGATCGAGTTGAAATGCTGGGAGCTGTGCCCCATGCTCAAGTGCGGTCTGTTTTGATTTCCGGCCATATATTCTTGAATTGGTATGTTCCGCCACCTGATCCGATGAGTCATTTCCTTTCGTCACAAAAAAATTTGAATTTACTGACATACATATATGGTGCCTTCTGGAAAGGTTAGTAGGTTTTTGTCTGGGTTTGTAGTTTAATCAACCATCGGCTTCGTTGCATTTTAGTGCTTATTTTATTTTATTTTTTGAATCTTGTTGCAGTTCCTTAACGGAAGCCTTTTGCATAGCCATATTAGAGGCTGCTAGCTGCGGATTGCTGACTGTCAGCACTAGAGTCGGAGGTGTCCCTGAGGTAGGCATAATTAATCCCTCTTCCATATGCTCCTAAATCTTGGTCTTCGAGCTCCATGAATCAATGACTTCTCTTGGCTTCTTGATGGCATTGTTACAATCTCAAGATGATGCAAGATTATCTTTCAATCCTTCGACTAATAGGTTTATCCCATTTACTTATCAGGTTTTGCCAGACGACATGATTGTTCTTGCAGAACCAGATCCAAGAGATGTTGCAGAAGCCATCAGAAAGGCCATAACTTTGCTTCCTAGAATAGATCCACAAGTTATGCACCTTCGTGTAAGTTAATAGATTTAACTTCAATTCTTTGGTAGTTACTTTCACATATCCTAATTTTGAAATTTAGCTGGCAGATGAAAGACCTTTATAGCTGGCATGATGTTGCAAAGAGGACAGAGAGAGTCTATGATCGCGCAATGGGATGCTCTGATCAGAGTCTTCTTGAAAGGTTGTCAAGGTAGGAAACGCTGTAACATCTCAAAACTCTCGTCTTCCGATGTCTTTTGTTGTCCTTCAATGTAATTTGAGAACCTGTTTCAGTAGTTGATTGGATGGTTTTTCTTAGTGTTTAAGACTCATGATTATGCATTCCTTGGAATTTGATTTTACATATGGTTCAGGAAATTGTCTTATCCAAATTAATATTCCTTCAATGTTGTGTAGGTACCTTAGTTGTGGTGCATGGGCAGGGAAACTTTTCTCCTTGGTCATGATAGTCGAATATTTATTCTGGTGTCTGCTGAAAGTATGGCAGGTAAGGATGGTTCTCCCAACTATTCCCGTTCTTACACGGTATCTGTTGCGATAATTACAAGTTTCTGTTATTGATACTAGTTCCGATCAGTCGTGTTAACTTGTGAAGTTCATAAATAGAGAAAGTTAAAGGAATAGTGTTTCCTTTGGTTGAACAAATAGTACTATTTCTTTTGGTTGTGTTTCCTTTAGCCTGCGGAGGAGATTGAGGAGGTGCCGGATGTTCATTTGCCTCAGCATCAAATTGAAGAAATGTCGTGGCAGTGTAATGAGGGTTTTGACGTGAGATAGCATCCCTGTATTGTCTCATATGCTGGTTAGTTCTAGAATCAGTTCCTGGGATCACATCAGACGAGCATGTAAATCTTTGAATTTAGGGTTGGTTGCAGCATAAACGATACATTCAGAAATTGGGAAAAAAAACAGGTGTTGCGGACAGTTTTGAACCACATGTTTGAATTTTTAAACTTGACTTTAATATTTTTGAATTTTTTTTTTAAAGTTTGTGATGGATTTGTTGCTTGTAGCAGTGTATTGGGTGTTGGTTGCAGCACCAACTCTTGGTTTTCAGAATTTTGGTTTCAAAATGTATTGTGCAAATTATGGGTCCTAAATCCTCGCCAGCGAAATGAATAACTTGTTACCTTTCCACTGGTGCAACTTTAAACAGTGATGAAGGTGCTCTATGATGAAGGTTGACTATAAAGCACTGGTCCAGGATCCATGTTATCCGTAACTTTCAAGCATTTAGGATGAAGTCGTCTTTCACAGGAATTGGCATTTGCGGCGTCTGGTCCGATTATACCATTGGTACACAGCCAGTTCACTACCTGTTCATGGTATAACAGTTCCAGGCTGCAAGGATATTGAAAGATGAGAAATGCTAAATATTTTTTTTTTGTGCATTTCTCTTTGGATATGTTTTTTTGGTTCATTTATGATAATTATCTCTGGATCGTCGTACGTAATAGGCTGATTCCATCCTAAAATCCACCAATCAGAGAGAAAATATCTAAAAAGAAATGTAAAAAAGGAATATAATTAGCATTCCTTTTAAAAGATTTCTTTTGAAAGATAGGTCGATTTTATGATATCGCATGACGGGATGTCTAAATAGTCAAGATATGTGTAGCACCTGATGTATGCTGATTAAAAGCAATTTGTGTCGAGTCTCACCTTTACACGTCAAATTTCAACACCATTGCTCAATCCTGTTTTTTTTTGTTTTTTAATCTTCTTATTGGTTTGGGTAGAGATTTATGTTCACAGAACTTATACAAGCAAGCAATATGCTGCAGGAAAATTGGGGTGTATACAAAGTGAAAAAGTCTTTAGTCAAGCGACTCATCCCATTGCAAGGATCAACGACTCCACATACTGTTTTCTCGGTCTAGTATCCGTGAAGTCAATCAAAATATCGGCATCCTGAGCCATGCTTCCATTCCTCGTTATAAGTGGCTGCATTGCTATAAAATTAGCAGCCCCTAGCTAATTACTGATCAACTTGCTAATGCATATGTAGCTTTGCCCTAGAAATTGTTCTTCTAGTACTAAATAGCAGCAACCATTTGCGCAAACAGATCCACGGCAAAATCCTAATGTGAGTGCACAAGCTGTGAGCCCCAGAATCTCAAGATGAAGTGCACCACCAGTTGTTCGATTCACTCTAAACTAGCCAACCAGACCAATCTTCTCTCAGCCGACATCGCCATAAACATCTCCCTCCAGTCCACATCTTTGAACATCCTGAGCGCCTTAACATACGTGCTTCCATCCACAACCTCAATCGACTCTAAGAACTTCACCCAATTAGTGATTGAAAATTCACTTGAGAGACGTGCTACCTTGACGTGGAGCTTGCTTGTGTTTGCAGTTGTCATTGATGGTGTCACAGTAGCACTTCTTGTCTTCATAGCAACTTCCCCACAGTGATAGGCTTCTCCGGTGAACGTTCTCATCGAAGAATCCTGGATTTTTTTTGCCCTTAAGTGGCTAGTTGGGGTCGGGGAGCGTCGCCACCTTTTGAGCATGCTGGTCGAGAGATAGTCATCACCATCACTATTATCATTAGGCAGAGCGGATGGGGTATCATTTGTGGATGCAGCTTCCATATCCATTTTTTTCTCCTCGTCCTCATATGGATACTGAATCCTTGGTGGGTAGGAGTCTCTCTGGTTGATTATCGGCTGCTCAAATATGACTCGTAATTCGTTGAAGCATGGGAATCCTTTCCTCCGAAATCTCCTGGCATTTATGTTGACGTACACACAGAATCAATCTCCTAAGATGAGTAGGATAACATGATGAAGGTCCCATTTCAAGAAGATAACACACATGGAGATCAGGACATGCATAAAAGAGAACTATGGAAAGCTATCTACATGAAAACATGCATATTCATACTCCATTGATTTCAGAATAAATACGCAACTATCACCAACTATGCTTTTTACTCATAAAAATTATCCCCAGCTTCTTAAAGTAGCAAATCTACTTTCACTTAAACCAACAATGTGGTATTTAATTATGTTCTACAGTCTACAGATATCCGACTATTTAAGATAGTAACTACTAACCATGCGACTACCATCACTATTGCCAGAGAGTGATGAAGGCTCTCACATGACGTACACATGTCAGTTCAATAACATTCTATCATACATTGACCACCCAAACATCATCTAATTAGATGTTGAATACAAAGTTCTGCCGTGAAACGGGATTCGGAAAGATAATCTTATGGGTTTGGTAAAGACAAACTTTTTATCAATCAGCATTAACTCATCAAAGATACATTTCTATCCAAATAATAAGAAGTTTACTCACCTTTATGCAAGATAACCAGACTTCCTCAGGTGCAATCAGAGCATTGAGCACTGGATCGTAACTAAACCCAGGTTGGCTTAGAAGCTTGCTGAAGTCGTGGTAACGGGTCCTGAGTTGGTTAAACTTGTTTCTGAATTGAGAAATGCTATTATTCTTGTTGGTTCTTTGGTGGAACTCTTGCTGTATATGTTTCCAGCCTAGCCTTGTAAAGGTTGTGGATGACTTGTTACCTGTGTCGACCTCGTTAACCATCAGGAGGATGAATATTTTCTCTTCGAAGGCTGTCCACGTAGCAGGATCTTGCTCGCACTTTTCGCCTGTGAGCTTTCTGGACGCCATCTATCAGCATTAAAAGTATGACAGGGTGAAAACTTTCAATAGAAAACAGAAGCATAACTAAATTGATTGGTATAAAAAAAGGTTAAAACATCAAAAACCAACAAATCAATACATCTGAGGCCTAAAAGAGACTCATGGAAAGTACGACAGCAGGATTCTAGGTGATTACCAATCCCTGGATTTGCTAATTGATTTTTTAGGTAATTACCCTCCTTAGGATAGATGTTCCACATACCAACTTCTGATGGTACAATAGCAAAGGGAGAACTGAGTAAGGCATCAAAACCCCCATGACCAAGCAAATTAGAGTGTCATGCTTGTTTCTTACTGTTCACTTATCTGAGTACATGGCATACGGAACATCTTATAAAGACACCGAAACTTCCCAGGTTTAAACCCCCCAAGAAAAAGCAGTCTTATTTATTCTTAACGGAGCCACTTCTGGATCCTGAATACAATATGTCCATGTCCATCTTCCAAGCAGATGTGCTACTATTTGTACCCTTTTGTTCACAGAAGATGCATAATCAGCTTCTATTCGTTGTCTTACTTTAATCAGCAACACTTCAGACAAATTCAGAAGCGCACTCATACCCAGCTAATCTAAAAAGGTAGGTTAAGGAGGTGTCGAAAATTATATTTCCTATCTGTTTGTGAGAAAAGAAGAGGATCAAATCAAACCAATTATTCTGAACCCTGATAGCAAGCAATAGTTCAAGCTTCTGACTAATATCACATCCTAAATCTGGTATGAATTGAGACGATAGGAAAGAATAGTAGTACAACAACAAAAAATCAAATCTTTATCCCATCAAATGGGATCGGCTATATGAATACGACGGCGCCATTCCAATCTGTCATGTACATCATCTTCTGTAAGATTATGATAGGCCATATC
>JAOVYX010003254.1:0-39375 GCA_035668315.1 Drosera spatulata
ACTTTAAGTTAGTTTAGTTGGACATTTACGATTCCCTGTGGGTTCGACCCTTACTTCCACTACTGCATTAATTCTATGTTTATAGAGTGAAAGTGAGTGCTCATAAATACTAATTTGACGTGTAAACGACAGCACGCAGCACAATTCATCGTATGTAGTTTAGAAAACAGTTCACACGTCTAAGTTATTCAATTCATATATAAGTAATAGGCACTTCATATGCACTTCAGATTGATTGTCTTGATTTTTGTTTATATGTGTGCAGGTCGCAGGTCTGGAGTGGATGAAAGTCCCAGTGTTGTGTCGACACCTATCCTTGAGCATAATTTTATCGAGTTATCGCGTGATTGCATTCGAGGTATTGGTCAAGTTTTTGCAAACCCTGACGAGTTCCGAGCTGCAATAAGAAACTACAGCGTTGCTATATGAAGGGATTTACAGTTCAAGAAAAACACTTCGGAGAATATACCGGTGTCTTGCACAAATGAGAATTGCAAATGGCGTGTTTATACTTCAAAATCAAAGCGAGACGTGGAGTTTTTTTTATAAGGAAGTGCGATGTCACTTATAATTATGAGATTGGCTTAGTAGATCGAGAACATCCAAAAGGTAAGTCTGTTTGGGTGTCGAATCTAATGAAAAGGAAGTTACGACATATATCGAGCACACAACCAGTTGAGATCATGAACGAAGTTCAAGAAAGATATGACGTTCAATTACGGTATCACCATGCTTGACGAGGAAAGGAACACACTTTGGAGGAGATTCATGGCAGAGCACGATGCTCATTCAGTCAGTTACATACATAATGTTCGAATTTAAAGCTCGCGAATCCTGGAATTTTTGCGGAGTATGATGTGGACCATGTGACAAAACAATTCATTCGTCTCTGTTGTCTTCGTCATCTTCTTCCCTTCAGCCATCCTGGCGACCTTCTTCATGGCCTTCATCATCGTCTTCCCTTCAATCCTCGTGTTTCTTGTCTTCGTCTCTTTGGGTCGTTCGCTCATCGTCTTCCGCCGCTTGTCCGCCGCTTGTCTTCATCGTCTTATTTTTCATTGATGGAATTGATGTATGAACGATTTGGGAAAATTGAGAAAAGTTTGAATTGATAAATTATAACGGTTTGATGAAAACCGTGACGATTCAGTGGCTTGACTCATGGTCCTGAATTGAGTGGGGGAGGAAAACATTGGATGAGGGTTTGAGCTGAGAAAGGTTAGATTGGGGGATGAGTTGGGTTAAAATGTGGATAAAATAGATGTTCCATGTGAATGGATATCAAATTATAAATCAAACTTTATTTGGATACCTAAAAATGTCATTTTTTTAATATTAATATATAAGATGAAAATTTGATAGATATTTTAAATAATTATCCCTTGAAAAATCAGAGACTCTTTGCTTAACAAATTAAGTCCAGGAGATGGGACCCTAAATGATCCTAGCCAAAGGCCAGGACTGGTCAATGTGAGAGGTAGTTGAACTTGATACGCTAATGATTTTACATGTATGACAATCATTTCTCATACAAACTAATTATTTTCTTCGTTTGAAAAATGTTATAATTTTTTAATCGATCATATTATAATTTGAGATTAATAGAAAATGTAAATCACATTGTTTAGTTGAGTGATAAAGTTTTTAAAATTTATTTAGAATAATATATATAAAAAAATCATTATAAAAATTATGGGACGGAGGAGATAACATATGACTATAATACTTAACCAAGATTCCGAATCAAACCACTGTGGTTTCACTGTCGTATGTTCACGTTGCATCCTTCACCTCATAAGTGTTGGTGAAAGTAACGTACAAATCTTTACAAGCGGGTAATAAAAGGTTATCGTATCAAAACGAACCTTGAAAGGTTAATTGAATAACAATAAGGAAAATACAGAACAATATGCAACATTGCAAATTTAGTTGAGACGTGAGTTGAGCTTATTATCCTTAAAGACTATTTGATTCCGTTCTAGTGCTTACGAATATCACGATAATCGTTTACGTAGATAAAACGACTAATATATTCTATAGCAACATTTCAATTCAAATACACATCGTATTTACTCGTATCTCTAACTCTATTATTTATGAGACTTTTGATCAACAAGCACTAAAAAAAATAGGGACATGGGCGACTAACGAAAAATATTAGTCGTCCTTTTTGCGACTAAAATTTATATTTTAGTCGTCAATATCAATTATTCAATTTCAAAAAAAAAAGTTGATGGAAAATGACGACTAAGATGAAAGTTAGTCGCCAAGTTGGAGGATTTTTGTAGTGAAGAAATGATTTTGAACGACACATGCAGTTTGAATTATACTTTGATTATAAAAGACGCAAGACAAAACTGGGAGGATATATTTGGTGTTTTCTACTCATCATCCTACAAAAAAATGATTTCAGAGGGTTGATAACTATACAACTTAAAAGACACCTTTGACCTATGAGTTACACCTTTCTCTTATGTAGCGTTTGGATTAAGGAAATCAAGACTGAAATGGAATCGACCATTCGGCCTACGCAAATAGTAAAAACCATGCATGGTTTGTCTATTTCGTCGGAATAGGCGATTAAGTACGTAATGTCATTCCCTCCCAAATCCACATTTTCCTTCCTGACGCTCATGTCCGGAATCGCTTATTCATGCCCGGAATGGAATTGAAAAAAACAAAATTAAAACTAAAACTAAAACTAAAACTAAAATGAAAATGAAAATTATAATTAATATTAAAGTAATATAAAAGTTAAATAAAATAAAATAAATATTGAATTCAAATTCGAAATAAACAATAAAAAGTACTTTCACCATTAAAATAAAATTAAAATCAAAATAAAAATAAAAATTGAAAATTTGATTTTAAAATTAAAATAAATAATCGAGATAAAGAAAAATTATAATTATGATTAAATATAATGTTAATATTAATATTAAAATATGAAAAAAAATTTTAAAAAAAACATAAAATTAAAATATAAAATAATAATAATAATAACAACAATAATAATAACAATAATTAAAAATAAATTATCATCAAAATCACATTTAAAACCATGATAAAAATGAAAATTATTTTGAAATTAAATTGTGTTAAAAATAAATAAAGTATTCTATTCCCACTGCGCCAACCAAACGGCTCTAGTGGAACGCAATAACCTATTCCATTCATGTCTCCATTCAACCTGAATATTATATTTCTTTATATCTCAGAATCATTCTTACGATCCAAACGAAGCATTAGGATGTACAACCTTTCATAATATCACAACCTTATAATTAAATCAATCTTCATTATTTTACGTCATATTTTTTAGCATAATTTCTCATTCATCTGAAATTGATTTTGAGAAAAAAAAAATATATCATGTCAAACTATTCGTAATATAGATTTTAGCCAGTCCAACTTAATTATTTCAATCGGATGATTACAACTCATTTAAAATCATGGTCAAAGTGACAAATTTTCAACAGTGAGTTGCAAGTGTTATGAACTTTGATCAGTTGAATATCCCAGGAAAAAAGATTATACTACAAGCAACAGAGAAATAATTACTATAAGAGTGTTTCAACCATATATTTTTATTCTCAATTATTTTTTTGAATTTTAAATTGTTTGATTTTAAAATTTTATGATGAAGATTATTCTACCATATATATTTTTCTGTTTGCAGTATCTACACTAACCCCAATATCCTGAGGGTGCTCTTAATACTTCTCTAATATAAATATAGTTTTACCGACATCTGATAGTAGTTAGCAATAAGTGAAGCAACAACTATAAAGATTAGTTGTTTACATCTTTCCATGCAATTAGATTAATTACAAAGGATTCTCTGACATCTGACAGTCTCAAAAACAATGAATATCTCACGACAAGTATTAATTAGCAACAGTAAATATCACATATATATCTTAATCTTGTATCAATAAAATTTAAGTGTCGCATTTAGATTAAAATAATTATAAATCCAAATCCAAATACAGAATGAGAATCCCATTGCAGTTATTTTGACCGGAAAAGATTCCATTTAAGCATTGAGGACTCTGCCTCTCATGGCTCCATTCAAAAACTTTGATATTCTAAAAGCTAGAAATATGGATAATTTAAAGTACTGAAATCGAGAGATTGATGAGAGATTTAGAGGTTGGTTTGCTGGATTCGGAACTTAATGTATGAAAAAGCTATTCCATGAACATAAGAGAGATGGGATACGCCGATCATTATATTAGAACGTAATTTGGCAACTGGGTTCATTGTAATAACGATAGGAAGATTAGAATCAACCAAAGGTTAACTATATATCATCGTCTTATGGGCCTGTTTGTCTCGGCTTAAAAGTTGGTCAAAATCCTGACAATAAAGTTGTCAAAATCAACTTTAACTCTTTAAGCAAAGTTATAATGTTGCCGAGGACATTTGACACTCTTTTTAAGAAATTTATCCAAAAATATAAAAAGTTGCAAATAATCCCTAAATCATACATCACGGAATTAGAATTTCAAAAACCTATAAAACCAAAAATCGAACACTCTCATTCCCTCACTCACCCAAAACCGGACTTGCTCTATTTGATTTCTTACAAACACCAATTTTTCTCAATTTCTCCCAATTCGATCGAAGCAGCAGACGAAGGTTAGCTTCTGGATTCGTCGCGTTTGATCAAAACGCTGTGATTCCCCCAACACTCCCAACGTCCCCTTTATTTTCTCCAAATTGGGTTCGTGAGATTGGTGAGGAGATAATTTCTAAGTTCGAATTCGTTTCGATTTTGGTTTGTATTTATGGTTTGACTGCTCTTGTTGTTTGCATGGGAATATAGCGTTGATATTGTTGTTGGAGATTGTGCTTTTGGAAAACCCTAATCTGATACCCTAGTACCTGATTTGCAGTGGATTTTCTTTGCTGTTTTCCTATTTTGGTTTGCGAATCCTAGATTAGTGTAGTGCGATGATGCACTTTTGCAAAAATAGCTTAGGTACTCTGTTTCGAAATTACACAAGCGCTTTGTTTCCGAAAATACAGATACTCTGTTTACATACTGATCACATTGAACCTATTATTGTTTGTTTAGAAATTTGTTCATTAATACAGGCACTCTGTTGAAGTTTTTTTACTTATTAATTTCTTATTTTTGTATTTATTGAAACAAGTTACAATGGTCGTCCAATACAGGAATAATTTGGGGGCTCTTGTCAAGTTTCTTACAAAGGTTGAGATGAGAGTGATTGAAGAACACAAAGTAGAGATGATGACAACTCCATTTTGAAATTTGATCAAAGAGATTCTAAATCGAATGATCACCTTTTGAGAAATGTCGACAAATCATCTCAAAATACAACCAAGGTCAGAAAACATTCACATTCAGAAATCATGAATTCATACTATATGAGATGGATATGAAACTAGTTCTCGGAATTGAATATGGCCAAAAGAACATCGACGAGGGAGGACTGTTGGATGTGATAATGGAATCAGAAATTTTGCACCGAAGGTTTGAGCGTAACCAAAGAAATAGAGCTGAAAGAGAGTTGACGACAAAGAAGATCAAACATACGATGGCCTGGACCGATGTGCATGACTACGAGGACACAACACGACTGCTGATGTTGTACATATTCAACATGTTATTCGTCACCACTTCGAAATCGTCCTTGAACTGGAGTTAACTCAAATTTGTCACAGAAATGGATAAATTATGTGACTACAATTGAACATCACACTTTTATCAAAAATTGATAAAATCACTGGATGAAAATGCCGCTAATCTAGAAAAAGTTATTGTATGTGTTTTGCTAATCCCAATAAGTTTTTTCTATTGTCACCCTGTTTTAATTTATATAGGCTCTTTGTTTGTCGTGCATTGATCATTTTTAATAAGGTACTCTGTTTTAGATTATTTAGACGTTCTGTTTCATTTTATTGCTCATTATCACAAATCCACTTTTTTTTTTTTTTTTTTTTTTTGTAATGGCATTATTGGTTTTTGGAAAAGACAAATGTAGTCGATCCAGTTCAAGCAGACGAGGTTGACGTCCTTCCAAGATGTGCAAGGTGGAATCTCAAAGGTCTAGCGAAAGACATACAATGCAACATCTCTAAAATTCGAGGCTGACAAGGTAAAAAAAAAAAAAAAAAGAAGCTTGGGTTTAATGTTGCAAATTATCATTTGTTTTCAACAAATTTGAACTAATATGTGTATGAAAATATTAGCTGATATTGGATGAGTTGCATCCAAATTAATGAAACTGAGAGGAGAGAATAGGGGATGGGGCAGACAGCCATAAAATGAATTCAAGCAGGGGGACGAGAATCCTTGGATGATACACAAACTCAAGGCTTGCATGTCCAAGTGAATCAACAGAAAGCGATCCAAACATTAAGAACACCGAAAACGAGGTATCTTTTGTTGATCTTTTGATTCAACATATGAAGCCGATCAAAATATCAATATTGAGGAATGTACTTCAAGAAGCAAGATTACAAATTGTGTTAATGATTTTGAAAAATATGAAAGCAACCAAACAAGTAGAATTGCTCCAGGAAAAGGCGAAATTTGATAATGTACCAAAGTAGTTGTTGTTTTGGTTTAACTTTTGTTTTATGTTTTTTTCAAGAAACTCTATACACTTTACTGTAATCGAAAAGGATGAAGGAATTCACATATGGTTCGTCGAAAAAGCCAAAGCCAGCCCTTGTCGTGGAGCAATACCTAATGCATGACGCAAGGGACAGACGGAATATGATGAAGTCATAACTGAAAAATTTGTAAGCATTCTAATTTCTAATATTTTTTATCATTTGCTTTGTTTTTTTTTTTTTTTTTTGATTTTTTTAACTGGTGTCGAAACAAAGCTTATGTGATAAATTAAACAGAACGCTTGTGTAAAAATGAAACAAAGCTCTGTGATAAATGAAAAATAAATAGAGCGTCTAGGTTAAAATAAACAGAGCGTCTGTGTTAAAATTTATTGAACTTTCAATTTTTTCTAACATGAATTCTTATTTGATCAAAACTTCAAATAAATTTTTCATTATATAGAAATCATTTGTTAGTTGAAAGATCTCGATAGAGGGACTTCATTCACTGATATGGACGACATCAAATGAATTACAAACAATGAGGCATTATCAAACATCACAATCAATTCTTATGTGAGTTTGATGTTGAGAAATGCAACATGCAAAGACCAAGTTGTGGTATACTGTATCGAATGTTGGGTAAGCCAATACAATTTCAATGGTTTTATTTCTTATCAAATACGAATGTAGATTCTAATTTCATTTTCTTCATATAATGCAGAAATTTATTACAAAAGATATAGACGTAGTGGACAAAATGGATTAAAGAGCCAATGCTTGAAAGACGGACATGTCGTTGGCACTTGTTCCCGGTGAACTGAACTGGGGGCACGCAAAAGAGTACGGCAGCCTTCCATTGGATGTTGTTGGCCTTCGACAACGAACACAACAAGTGGAGACATAACATTTTCAAAAGGCAAAAAACAGCCTATGCAAGGGGTGCTCAGCTCATTGTAAGATTCTCTTTAACAATTCAGCTTTTTTTCATTTTAGATTGTATTAATACAAGTATTATAACATTTGATGATATAAATTGTTAAATGTATAGGTAGATTATGTTCAAAATTTTCTGAAGGAACTGTTAAAGAAGACAGAACCCAACATAATGAAAAGGAGGATGTAATAATCAACAGAAAAGCTCCATCTCAACAAAACCTTGATTGTGACGTGCATGTTTGCCACTGGATAAAGTTGATCGCGAACGGAATACAAATTCCAAAATCTTCAACGCTGGAAGATATCCAACGTTTCAGGTCAAAGCTGATGATAATTTTAATAGAACAATATCAATTTAAGTCAGATTGATGTAATGAATTCAAATTCTTTTATGTAATATAATCTGTTAGTTTCATATTTTATTGACGCTTTTCTACGTGCATAACACAATGATAATGGTAATAGTTCAATTACTATTTATGTATAATCTATATTTGTTCCTGTCAACAGTGGACCTGTTTTATTTGAAAATTGATACACTGTTTTAAATAACATAGGCATTCTCTTTCAAATTACACAGACGTTCTGTTTCACTCAAATAGGATGACAGATGAATCTAAAACAGAGCACTTGTTTCATAAACTTAAATCGTTCATTTTTAAAAATAAGAAACGACAAACAATTAAAAAAACATATTTTTCATGAAATTAAACACAAAATGCTAGATCTGTTTTTCTTGAAAATTGTCACACTGTTTCAAATAATACAGGCGGTCTGTTTCACTCAAATAGGGTGACAAACAAATCTAAAACCGAACCTATTTTGTAAATACAAATCATTCATTTTTAAAAACAAGAAATGAAAAACAGTTAAAAAACATATTTTATATGAAATTAAATACAATTCAACATTCATTACATAGCTCACAAAAAAAATTAAAAAAAAAATGGAATGAAGAATCGAAACATAACGAAATCACGGAATGGGCTCTCGGTAAGTCTTCCTCTTGTGATGACCAAACTTGTTGTACCTTGTACGCTTCATACTCCTCGTCTCCTTTCCACCTTGTTGCACCTTGGGCTCTCGGTAAGTCTTCCTCTGTTTCTGTAAACTGTTGTCCTGTTTGATTAATGCATCTGTAGGATTTGTTCAGCCGCTCTGTTTCATTTTCTCTATCCAAAAACAGGTTCCAAGCGGTAGTCTCTGACACATTGCCACTACACTCAACATTAACATTAATTGAGTCTAAACCTAGGCATTTTGTCAACTCAAAGATTAACGTAGTCAAATCCTCTTGACCACACAACAAGCATCGATCATGATCCGAGATCGAATAATACAAATTGAATTCATGATTTGAGGCGATTTGAAAACGATCTCGTACCTTATCAACTAATTCATTAAAACCGAAATCTGAATGACATACAAATGAAAATCATTCTGTTTTCCATCAAAAGTCGAATTCGATGATGATGATCATGACCGAAGATTCGTTGTAGATCATCATTTTGATCGTGATTGAAGCTTCGCTGATGATAATGATGGTCGAAAACATGCGCTCAATGATCAAATGCCATAGAAAAAAAAAAAGAGAAAGATTGACGCAACGTCAGTTATGGGAAGTTAATTTTTACATTTGTATGTTTTGGGAACTTTTTCCCGCATGTAGGTTTTGGTAATTATTTTTGGAATTTTGTACTTTTGGGTAGTGTTTTGTTCTTTTTTTAATTATTTAGTAATTTTTCTGTTTAAAGTCATAAGTCACCTGAAATTGTTTTTGTCCTCGAGGAAAAAATCATAACTATCTTTGATCAAACAAAATAATTTTAAGTTGTTTTTATACCGAACATCAAACTACTTATTATAAAATTATAATCACTTATAATTCATCATAAACCCTAAATCCTAACCCTTTATAAGTATTTTTTATGAGCTCAGTCAAATGAACCCTATACTTCTGGTTTCTTAAAGCACCAATTATCATCAGTGTACCTACTCGCCTACTCGGCGATCCTAAATATGCTCCGCACATAGTTCAATGAACCTTAGTCGTTACAGTGGAATGACTGTTGTAAATTCCACGAACAAGATACGAAACACATGTAGTTCATTCGAGTGAACGAGATCTTACAAATGATCACACAGGAAAATGCCTTGAGCACTCAACTTGAAAATCTAGACTTGAAGCACACCAATTACAACACCAACATCAATGAGCAAACATTTCAAATTTAGGAACATGCACATCCCTGCAACTTTCATCAGCACAACCTTTCATTATCAGACATAAGTACATCAGAGCTTCATCGTCTCAACAACCGACTCTTCATAGCATATCATCGAATACTCTAAATAACCTACTAGCATACTATGGCATCAGAGATAATATACGCAAGTACCCTTTATAAAACGAAAACCATTAAATCTACACTAAATACAACATCTTATATTCTTTCTCAAAATATATACAATATTTTTCTATTAAGAAAGTATTTAACATAAAAAATATCAAATCGTTACAAGACATCCTATTAATTTCTCTCTCAACTATCACAGTAAACCCCATTATTATTAAAAAATATTTTTTTTATTAAAATTCATAAAAATTCAATATTCATATAAAATCTTTTGTCGAATTAATTATTATATTTAATTGAAAACGAAAAAATATATATCAAATTTCATATATCGTACAACGCGGCTGATAACTCGTAGTCCATGTTGATGCACCAATAAAGGTGCTCAAACAAACAAGGACAAAGTTTTGCACTACCCACCCTATTCATGGTACCAAAAACCCAACCCTTTTGGCCCTTTTGCCTTGGCCTCTCACCCACACCACCACCTATTCCTTCACAAAAGATAGGATAAAATTTGCGCCCACTCCCCCATTCTTCTTCCCCCTTTCCCCATTTCACTAGTACCATTTTCTCACACATTCTTTTACCCAAAAACTTACCGAAGACCTCCTCTCTTTGTGACCTTGCTTGGGTCTCTCAAACCCTTTAAGAAACTGGAAACTGGAAACTGGAAACTGGAAACTGGAAACATAGCAAAAGCATAAAATAAAGTGTCAAAGTGCCGATCGTTAAAAATAGTGTCAAAGTGACACACCGCATATAGCCAAGGGTAAATCACACGCGCACACGCTCACACGCTCACACGCTCATACTTAAGAGTAACATTTTCACTTACCCTTGTGTCCTTGTGACTCCTATTCGCGTACCCCATATAAGTATATTGCATTGTTGAGCAAGCAAAGATGAAAAGGGTACTCTCCCAAAACAAAAGGGTTTGTGTTTGTGATTGAGTTTTTCTTTGCTTTTGCTCAAAATGGTGGGCTCAAATGGTGGAGTTGGAGTTGAGAGGAGCAAAGAAGCAGTTGGGATGATGGCACTTCATGAGGCACTTAGAAGTGTTTGTGTCAACTCTGATTGGACTTACTCTGTGTTTTGGACCATCCGCCCTCGCCCGTATTTTTCCTCCTCATTTTTCTCTCTATGAAATATTGAACCTTAGTTTGTAGATTTTGGGTATATGAATTATGATAAATGTAAAATTTTGATGAAATGGGTATGTGGGCATTTGTTATTTTGATGCAGGAGAGTGAGAGGAGGCAATGGATGCAAAGTGGGTGACGATAATGGAAGCTTGTAAGTATAGTGTATAATTTTGGTCTCACTAAAAGTTCTCATTTTTTAGGAGTTTTGGGGGTGGGATGTTAATTTGCAGAGATATACGTGGACCAACAATGGTGATTGATGACAATGTGAATTGTATTGATGGTGAATTCTATTAGGTCATTATATGATTTGTGTACTTGTTGATGTGGTGATTTAATGCCGAAATTTTGATGTGGGCATTCGTGGGGTTTGCATTGATTTGAGGATTTTCCATTTTTGTGCTTCATTTATTGGTTCCCTATGTTTCATAGTCTGAGATATTCAATTATTGGTGATAGGATTGCAATTCTTGCAGTATATCATCTGAATTTTGAGAGCTTGTTCTTTGTATGATGTTTGAGTTTTCTTCCATGAGTTTGCCCCGACCACACGTTAAAAAGGTGAAAAATTTACAGTTTGATGTTTGATTTCCTGAATCTTCATCATTCAACTCGTCCTACTCTTTAGAAGGGTGGTGGGAGTTGATGTGCTTTCTTGCTGGGAACATGGGGATTGTTTCCTGACGAGACGTCGAATTGTGTCCTTTGATTTCAATGGCGCGATCAATTAAAGTGACGAATTGGGTCCGTTTCTTTGATTTCTGTGTCTCACATTTCTCTTCATTCACTTAATAGATGTGATAGTATGCTAATGTTTTGTTTTGGTATGTGGGATTACTGCGATTTGAGTTTTGCTTTCTTGTCTGTTTTGCGTAGGATGTTGATGTGGGAAGATGGGTTTTGCAGAGGCAGAGTTGGAGAGTCACTGGAAGAGATTGATAGCGAAGATCCTGTGAGAAAGGCATTCAGCAAGTTGTCGATTCAGTTGTATAACTATGGAGAAGGGTGGGTAGTGGGTAGGTTCTTTTGATATGGTCCGGTCCATTATTAATTGTCTCCGTCGTGGAGATTATCAGACGATAACCCGTCATTAATGACCTTATAGATCTATTTCATAGTAATAGAGATACATGTCCAACCAAGACAGAATTTTTGAAAAATTTCCATCATGCCATATATGGCGCAAACTGTCGAAAGCTACTACTTCTGTGACCGTGTATTAGACTGTTTGGAATCATCAGATAATTGAATGAAAGTAAAAGTAGTGGAGTGACATGCAGAACTTATTCTTGTGATTCTGTTGGTTTGGATTTGGGCAGGTTGATGGGGAAAGTTGCTTCTGATAAATGTCATAAATGGGTGTTCAAAGAGCCAACAGAATGTGACCCCAATGTTTCCAACTATTGGCAGAGTTCTTTTGACGCTGTAAGTATCACAATCTTCAAACATTGTCATGTTTGTGCTGAGCGCTCAACTATCATCTTGATGATCAAGGTTGCATCATGATGGCCACAATGACTTTCTAGCTTTGTTGGGTTGATAGTTTTACCCTCCTGATAAGTTACGTAAAATCACTGGTCTTATTTGCAGCTTCCTCCTGAATGGACCGATCAGTTTGAATCAGGTATTCAGGTAAGGATATATAGAGCTGATTCTCAGATTAGTCTTATTGTTTTGTTATGCCCTAAGATTCCCGTCATCATTGTGTCTTTTGAGCAGACTATAGCTGTAATCCAAGCTGGTCATGGCCTCCTTCAACTGGGATCCTGCAAGATTGTGAGTTCCTTCGAAAGCTTTGCTTTTAGTACACTTTTTTTCCCCCTAGTGTTCATGTCATCTCCATGTCAAGATTTTCATTCTCTTTTTACCCTTTTCTGTATTAATATGTTCGGAATGATTAAAGCAACTTCTTAAACCTATGTCGCGAAAGAGTGAAAGGTAGCTTTCTAATTAGAGAGTGCAATCATTTCCCATTATAAGTGCATTTTCATGTGTAGTCCTACAATGTTCAGCTATCTGATTTGGCTTAGTTTTGAGTACTTGTGGAGCTGTATTACTTAATATGCTTCCTTTACCGTCCTGATGGTGGCGCCAATGAACCTAACGACTATATGGTATTTGGTTCAGATACCCGAGGACCTCCATTTCGTGCTGCGAATGAGGCACACTTTTGAATCCCTTGGCTACCAGTCAGGCTTTTACTTGTCGCAGATATTCACTTCGACCAGAAATGCTGCTTCTTCAACTTCTTTTCCTTCAAAGCAGCCAATGCCTACGATAAGGCCGCCTCCTCTCTTCAATTGGGCTCAAAGGCCCCTTCCGTTCCCAACTTCCTTGCTTCCTTCTCCCAACTTCCAACACCCTCTAGGTTACCCTCATGGAAAAGATGAGCCCCAAATGTTCTTGATGCCTCATTCAACAGAAACCGGAGTGGAGGAACCAATGCCAGAGCACGAGACTGACATCAAATGGCCAAATGGGTTGACACTATTCAACGCCCTAACGGGAAGGACAGATGAAACTAGGCTATTGTTGAACGCCGAGAGCCTCGACCACAACCCCGATCACAGTTCACATCCTCTTGTGCTCGAAGGGAAGCCCTCGAGCCAAGGTCCTAACGAGTTCTTGAGCTTAGATAGTCATCACGGAGCCATAAGAAAGATGGACAACAAGTTCAAGAGGAGCTTCACATTGCCTACGAGAATAACATCATCGTCGTCCTCCACCTCACTAGATCACCACGCTCAGAACGCTGGAGAGTATGGGAATTCCGAGGTGCCATATCCTGATGTGATGGAGGCATGTTTAGAATGAGCTTGGCGACGATTGTGTCCAAGTGAGTGAGAGGATAATGTAGCTAGGAAATGATCATGTGGTGTTGTTTCCAGTTCAATATTGTTGTGGTTATGTACCAAAACCGGTGTTCATTGGTATCCTAATGTTATGTTGCTTTTGATGATTCAGTGAAATCTCACCATGCTATGCAGTTTGCACTTGTTACTTAAAATAGAAACCGTCTACTACAATCTACAATTTCCTGAAAAAGTAAAAAGTTGTTCGCAGCTTCATTCTGTTGTTAAGGTTTGAACCATAGTGAATACAGTGATCTTTCGTAACAAACTTGTTCACCGATTACGTTAAGATATATATTAGTAGACCTTTTATTATCGGTTTGAATTTTTGATAGAGTTGGTTTCTCGACATAATATCAGAGTAGGCCGTGACATGAGTTACGAGTTCGATCCCTACATCCCCCATTAGTGGGTCATCTATCATTGGTTCGTATGTTTGACGGAGTTGATTTCTCGACAGTTACCATGAAATATGAGTCTATCACTAATTCGGATTTTTAATAGAGTTAATTTCTCGATAATTACCATGAAGTATGAGTCCATGCAGCGAGCCTTGACTCACAAACCTATGTCGATGCATATCAATGTTTGATCATTTGTTAACATCTCGTCAAGAAATCTTACAATTAAGTCATGATTCTGAAGTTTCTTTGTAATGACTTTTTTTTTAAGGGAAAAAGGAATGTGTGTCATGACATAGGTACGTTTAGTGAAAAATGAATGATTGAAATTAAACGGTTAAAAATAAATGATTAAGATTAGAAGATATCATTCTAATCTTAACACTACATTTGTGTTGTTTTAATGTCAACCGTTTATTTGTTTTTAGACACATCTATATCATCATATATATTTTCTAAGTTATTTTCTTAAATATCTTAGACAAAATTGACAGGAAAAATAATTTTCTTTATTTTAACTTGGTTAGATTTTCTACATTTTAAAAAATCTAGGCAAAACGGGATAATATCTAGGAGGATGAGATAAAGAAAAGGAGCCAATCACTTGAATTCGTGATACCAAGATGTCACATGCATGCACTGTTGGGCATTGTTACACACAGTATATTATGGTGCTTGGATTTGACAAAATTTTCTCTGTATCTTATAGAGTTGGTCAAGTTGAGTAAAGTTTCATGCACTAAATTAGAGTTCCAGATTTTCAGGAATTATTTATGATTTGGTAGTCTGATTTTCAGGAATTATGCATTTGGGCAACGGCAGCAGTGTGGTTCCTTTGTTTAAAAAGTTCAGCGTTGTCCTTTTCGTGTATTTCATAATTGGGAGATTTGATGCACTGATTCGGCACCAACTAGTATACAGTAAGAGGATGTGGGGATTGTAGTTATTGCAAACAACACAGGATGCAATCTAGGCAAATTTGATTTGTAATTGTGATATTTTTAAAATTGAAAAGTCAAAAATTAAAAAACAATACATTTTTTAAAAAGATTATGAGAAAAACTATAACTAACATGGTTATATTATTACAGCGGAAAACTACATTAAAATCTCTAATATAACTTCCACTCATATTTTACTTCCCAAATAATTTTATCATCCATTTTACTTCCTTATTTGAAAATGTGTTACATTTTACTCTCTAAATATGTTGAAAATATCATTTTGTCCCTCACAACCCCAGCATAACCAAGTTTCTCTTTATCCCCATTGCTTACCACCTATTTCACTCTTTATTTCATCAATTTCTCCCATTTTCTTCATCCATTCTTTCTCAATTTTCTTCATCTATTCTTTCCTCATTTTACATAATTAGGTTCACGATTTTGTCAAAATCGTGCCCAACAAAGTGAAATCCCGACCACAACTACGAGCAAGAATAATCATCCGGCTTAGGAGCAATTATCAAAGTAATTATCAGATCCCTTCTTTGCAAGGTCATTTCTTTATTTATTTTTTTTGACACATATATCACAATGTCAAACAAAGGATCTCCTGAACCCGTAAATGTTGAGTTTGTTGCTCTTTGCATGTTTGAAGGTGAGTGTCATGCCATCTCCATCCGAAAATCAATGTCTTTCGTCGACGTGTTTGAAAAATTAATGAATAAATGCCCACAAATCAATCCGATACTAGTGACTTTGAAATATCTTGCTCTACAAATGGGAAACCAAGTTCACGTGTCTCTCATCGCTACGATGCTGATGTAGCTAATATGTGTCATGTATACACATATACGAACTTGGGTGTGATTCAAATGAAGGCATCAAAGAATACGAGTACAAGCAGTAGTGCTCCAAGAATCTGTTTGACCGCCCAGGATGCAAGGTATTATAAAGAACATTTGCTATACAATCTTAATACTTTGCAATATAGTTTGTTATAAATACTTTGTTCATAAGTTTGACTTCAGTAGAAAAGTAAAGTTATGTTGTAGTTTAAAATTATATCCTTGTTCAATGAGGCATTTTTGTAGTAGTGTTAATTAGTTTAAATGTTTTCTTTTTTGTACATTTCAGATCTGGGAACAATGAAAATCCCAGTGTAGGCGCCACTGAACACATTGAGAGTACCTCCATGGATAGTTGGCGTATGTGCGTGGGTGCAGAGGAGTTTCGCAAAGCAATCAGAAATTATGCCATTGTCACATTCCGTGACTATCAGTTCAAGAAAAACGACAGCAAAAAGATTATAGTCGAGTGTGTGTACAAGGAATGCAAGTGGCGTGTTTATACGTCAAAACGCAAGCGTGATGGTGTCTTTACTATAAGGAAGTGTAATCTAGCACATACTTGCGATACGGGATTGGGAAGTAGAGGGCATCCGAAAGCAAAATCAGTGTGGGTGTCCAGTATTGTGAAGACAAACTAAGAGACACACCGGGTTATAGCCTGATAGACATCGTCTCTGATTTTCAACGAAGCTATCAAATTCAACTGTTGTATCACCATGCTTGGCGAGGCAAGGAAGTGGCATTGGAGGAAATTCATGGGAAAGCTAGGTTCTCATTCGATCAGTTGAGGTCATGCTGCGCCAACCTGAAGAGCACAAACCCGAAAAGTATAGCAGAGTGCGAGGTTGATTCAGACACAAGACAATTTGTTAGATTGTTTATATGCTTTAAGGCCTGTTTGCTCGGCTTCTACAGGGGATACAGGCCTGTCGTTTTCTTGGATGGCACTTTCATCAAACACAGTTATCGTGGATGTTTATTATGTGCCACTGCAATGGATGCTGAGAATTGTATATTTTCTCTTGCCTTTGCTGTCGTGAGTGCGGAGAATAATGACAATCTGGAGTGGTTTTGTTGGCAATTGATGAAAGCTCTAACGCCCTTGAATTGTGGCTCTTGGAATCAGTATATCTTTTTTTTCTGATCATCACAATGGGTTTCTTCGAGCTGCGACATTATACTTTCCTGGCAGTAATCATTTATATTGCCTACGTCACTTATTGGACAACTTCAAGAAAGAGGTGATAGGTTTAGAATTATTTCATGTTCTTCATCCATTGTATATTTCGTTATTGATTATACTTTTCTTTCTCTAGGTCCTTTCAAAATATCCCGGGTTGAACAAGAAGCATTGGAACACTGTCTTCAAAGCAGCCGCATACGGCCTCACAATGGACATATATCTTTCCAACATCAACTAAATCACCACGACAATGGATCTTTCTCGAAGTTTTATTGCCAATTGTAATCCATCGTGTTGGGCTAATGCACTTTTCCCGGTTTGTCATTGGGGGATAATGACCAACAACCTAGCCGAGAGCTTTAATAGTTGGATTAGAAATGCAAGACACTTGCCCATCACTGCAATGGTCGATCAAATACGCATTAAAATCATGGAGCTTATGTACGAAAGACGAGAAAAAGATTTGGGAAACTATACCATGCTATGCAAGGGCGCGGAGGAAAAGTTATAGAAAAATATGAGGCAAGTCATGGTCTAACACTCCATCGTTCAAGTTTGATGAAGTTTGAGGTGGTTGATAAGGATGACAGCCATTCCGTTGATCTAGAAGTCAAAACATGCAGTTGTCGAGACTGGCAAGTGAACTCCATGCCTTGCAAGCATGCATGTGCGTGTATCGAATTCAAAGGAGATTCTTTGTATCAATATGTTGATCATCACTTCACTATTGACATGTACAAGCTTGCATACAAGGAAGTGATCAATCCTATTCCCAGTGTGTATAAACCTGATATTCCACCGTATCTGCGGATAAAGCCATCCGATGTTCCACCACAGCCGGGACGTAGGAGGACAAAAAGAAATACCATCCCAAGTCGATTCTCGTCCTATCCGATGTGGACGATGCGGACGTACCGGACACAATCAGAGAACATGTCAAAATGCCATCGGAGGAAATTGAGAATTGCTTGATTTTATGCTCGTTTATTGAATAAGTGTAGTTGTTGTATGTCTGAAACTTGTTTTCAAGACTTGTATGGTGATGGGTTGTTGAAGTGTTTGAGACTTGTTTGAGACTTATTTTCGGAACTTGTATGATTATGAGTTGTTGTGTGACATGTTTGAGATTTGTTACAGGACATGTTGGCATGTACATGGTTGTTGATTTTCTGAGTTGATAAAGAGCAGCTTCTTGTAGTACAACAGACATCATATGTTGCAAAAAAAATCATTCTATTGTTATCTTTTGGCATATTGCAGTACAATATTAATTATATACAGTAAAGTTTATTATTGTTTATGTTAACATGTCTTCTTATATTGCAGTATAGTATCTCGTATCCTTGTGTAGTAATAACTTTATCGTAAAATAATTAGAATAGGGAAACCTTAGGATATGCCATGTGATCATGATAAGTTTACTGCACATAAGATTATGCACATGTCATGGTGTTCATTCTTTGTATCGAGATCATGTGTATATAAGATTGTGCACATGTGATAATGGTAACAAGATGCACAATCGTGTATGTCAACAAGTTTCCTTTGTGTATAACGTTATTACCACATGTACTAATGCCGTAAAAGTAAAAGTTCGTGTTATAATAAGTTCTAAATTAAGATCTACATAGATGTGATGATGTACATAGGATCATGATTACAGGATGCACAGAATTCATAGCCATTGATTGTGAAAGATTGTAGATAAGATTATGCACATGTGAGCGTGATAAGTTTATTCATGCATAGAAGTTATAAGATGTACACATACAAGATCATAATATTGTTACTTCTTTGTATCAAGATCATGTGTAGATAGGACCATGAGCACATCTTAGTGTTCTAAAACATACTTCTTATCAAGTACGATACATATAATACCTTTTGCAGTATAAAATTAGGGTTCTGCAGTAAATATGTAAAAGAATATTGTCAGTATCTGTAATACTACAGTATAAATAAATAAGAATGCAGTACTGAATATAGATTAAGCAGTACAAGGAAGGATGGTAATTAGTACAAAACACTTGTTCCCAAGGATAATCCAGTACCAAGAACAACAACACAGTACATCTCATAAAAAACCATAACAGTAATTAGTACAAAACACTTGTTTGTCATAACGGTAATTAGTACAAAACTATAGAATGCTTGTGCCTAAGGATGGTAAGTGCAATCTCCGCCCTCATATATCCCATGTTAATAACACGAGCTCGCGCAAATGAATCATTCACGAAGGATTGAGCCCACATACAAAGAAAAACTCCGCAGTTGACATTATCAGCTTCTTGTCGACATTGCTTCATGTGTTCGATTTTTAGCACACCATAATCCACACCATAGACTATATCGATGTAGTCTTTGATAAACTCTGCCTGCAATCCCATATAACGCGCCTTAAGCACTAGGACCGCAACTAGAAGAGACCAAAGATAGGTATGAGATATATGCTTACCACTCGAGTGGCTAATGCTACTGTCCTACTCGACCATAGTGAGTCATAGTGCAGGAATTTTTGAGTCGACACGTCAAGCAGCAAAAACAACCAATGCCACTTTTGTTGGTGATACAACGGGTAGAAAATATATCGAGATTTCTCGAACTTCTCCTTGCTGACATTCTCCATCCATGTCCTAATATGTCGGAGCATACCATCAACAATATGACAAAACTTATGCACATTGTAATTATTCCTCTGGTTTTCGATAGCATTTGCGATTTCAGACTGCAAAATCAATGCCATGTCAGTGCAAAGAATATATATAAAAGAAAAATTTAACACACACAAGAAGTTGAACGTACCGTCACTTCTGTCCTCCAAATACCAATCTCATGACCCTTACATATATTGCACAAGTAGGCGCTTATCACATCAATCGAAAGGGCCTCATCATGAACAAGCTTTCAAATATCTTTTGCACAGAGATATGACCAAACCTTAGTATCCGGATAGACCCAAACCTCATCACTGAATTGAAAGAAACAAAACAACCAACGTATTAGTTTTTAGCCCCAATCGACGTCATTGAATTAGAACTAAAAATATAAAAAAAAGCATTAACTAACCTCAAATCCTCAGTTTTGTATACAAAACTCTCCAAGGTTAACTTGTCAGCTTCGCCAAGTAGATTTATCCCAGAAAAATAGGTCTTCCCTCTCGACGCTTTGTTTGTACGTCGACGCTTGACTGGTATGACTCTCTCATATGATTTTCGCTTTCTCCTTCCTTTCTCCTTCCTTTTTGCTTGGTTCTTTCTTTTACAATGGTCACGATTGAAGGGCCCTCGTCCTTGGTTGCATCCTCTGCCACGACCGACGACTCCTCAACATATTCTTCATTTTCACCACCATAACCAACATGAACCCTTTCAATCTGTACACTGGAACCTTCTTCCTCTTCTCCAGCCAATTGTTTCTCATCCTCCTTATCCTTCATCGACTTCTCCACAGCCTCCTTATCCTCCATCAGCTTCTCCTCAGTCTCCTTATCCTCCATCGATTTCCCCACAGCCTCCTTATCCTCCGCCGGCCTCTCCTCTTCCCCCTTGGCCTCCTCAATATCCTCCTTATCCTCCTGCTTATCCTCTTCCTAATTCTCAATCTCCTCACTCTCCTCATGCTCCTCAGTATCCTACTCCTCACATTTCTCCTCCTCATCATGATTACCCACATCCTTCAAATCCTCCTCCATGGGCCTCATAGAATAGGATTTCAGCCCTCGTAGTTCATCCTTTACCTCCATCACATCTTTTTGCAGAGAAATAACATGGTGCACAAGTACCTAACCAATGAGCAAATATACATGAGTCAAATATAATAGCACAAGCATCATATATTTTAGTATAGCCATAACAAAATGCAATTCATTAGGCAAGTATCTTAGCATATGAATATCATTTATAGTACAAAAATATGACCTACGAGTTTATAATTTGCACATCATAGTTACAATGTGGAGATAATCATTTGACTGTATTACCTGCTCTTGAGATCAGACCATACACTTCACAAATACTTCCTCCTTTATAATTGGGATGAAATCCACAATCTGTGCAGTATTGACGCCTGAGAGCAACCGAAGAGTGATAGCCACATCGTGTGGGGCTTTCTTGTCCTTCCACCTGAACAATCGTGGGATGCTAACTACCTTCGTAGGATGCAAAATCACTCCATCGAGATGCTCATAAATCCTAACCTAGATACAACGTTTAAATATTAACATATATCGTATATAATCAACACTAGTATCAAATAAACACAATCGCACTCAACGTTTACTAACAATCTAATCGCACATCCGTCGAAGTATTTTTCATCTCCTTCCTTCTTGTTTCTCCTTGACCTCTCACATTTGAATTTTCTTATAGATTCAAGAAGGAATTCGAAAATAGCTATTCTCCAATTATATTGTCCAACCATATCCAAATCATCCACATAAGGGAATAAAAAACGATGTGTATTCGTCGAGCTTGACGGGAAGAGAATGCAATTACAAACCAACAATATGAAACATCTAACGAAATTGTCGACCCCCTCGACATCCTCGGATGTACATAGGCTGAACATTTTTTTTTGAAAGGAGCTGCCTAGTCGCATAAGATCTTTTCCCCTCAAACAATTTCTTCAACGTCATACTCTTACATTTTGTCTTGAAATTTATATGCAAACCATCATTACGCAACCCAACAATCACACTAACATGATCCTTCTTCAATTCGACAAATGTATTGTCAATCCTTATACTAATTCCTGGACGGCTTGGGTGAAGCTCAAATTTGCTCAAAATAGCAAGAAGTCGAGGGGTACTTACAAGAAGTTTTGGACAATCGAGGAAATAATGGAAACACGTTGATTTTAGCTTCCTCAAGCACAAATCAGAAACCTTGGCCTTCATTTCTACTATTTTTTTGGTTGAAATACAAAGGAGAACATTGGCATTGTAACTCCATCGTCTTCCTCTTCTTCTTCGGGTCCTTCACTTCGATTGATTTCTCTCCTACTTGTTTTCTTCGATTAATAGCAGGCGTTGCCACTCTTTGCTTTGATATCCCCATTTTGAGTGATATGTTCGCATCCTTTTGCTTCGATTTTTCCATTTTGTGTGAAACGTTTTCTATTTAGGGTTTAGGTTTTCTTAATTGAAACAAGAATTAGGAGGATTTAGGTAATGTGAGTGGATGAATTGGATTAGTTTGTTTCGAGATCTAGGGTTTCGAATAGGAATTTAAAGAGGGATGGTTTGAGGAGGGAGAGGTTGAAGGCATTCGGAGAGTTTGATTCAAACAAGAAGGAGAGGCTGATGGTTTCAAACAAGGAGGAGATGATGCAGACACAAGGTTGCTTAGTATAGCATGGTAATTTTGAGTGTTTTAGGGAGTGAAGTATAAGGATAGTTTGAATAAGGGAGTAAAGTCTATGTTTAAATATTTTAGGGAGTGAATTGTATGGAAACATTGATTTAGGGATTTATAAATAAGTGTCCCTCTTCTATATAGTAATATAAAAATGTTAGTCATGATCTTTGATTTTACGCATTTTAGGGTTACCATGTAGACTAAGGCTTCATAAAGATTAAGAGTCCCCTATGATGGATTATTTCCTAATGGAAGGTATTAAGAGAGTCTAGAAGACGAGAGATAGAGAGAATATAATCTACCTTTGTTAGTGGAATGATTATGAGGAAATGTGTTACACTAAAAAAAGATAGTTTTAGAGACTAAAAATTTTGGTCGCAAGTAGCTATTTTTAGTCGTTAAATGCCAAATGACGACTAAAAAAATTAATCACTATAAAACCTTCCTCCCTAAAGAGAAATAATGATAAAACATAAATTTAATCGTCAATTTTATGACTAAAGTTCGATTTAATTACTATTTTGACGACTAAAAAAAATTTTGATCTCTAAATCATCTATGACTAACATCTTAAATTTAATCATATAAAATTGACGACTAATTTCTTTATTTTGGTCGTTAAAATAACGATCAACACAAGTTTAGTCGTCAAAAAGCATTTCTTTTTTCTACATTTTTTTCTTTGGAGAAAAAACTGATCTTATTCTCTCCCCTTACGCGCATGTGTGCCCACTGCGCAGCCCAAATTCCTCACCTCCACGCGAGAGCACACTCATACCCCAAGCTCTCAACCAACTCAGCCGGGAAGAAATTCCATTACTAACGTAACTTGTATATGTTGTACATTCTTTGATAGCTAATTTTATAACCTATAATATTATGCTTAACTTTTTTCCAAAAATTCAAAGATTAAATTTAGAAAAACTTAACCTTGTTCCATTGTTTTGGGATAAAATTTTTCTTTGAATATTAAAAGACCAATCATTTTTGAATCGAATATTCAAAAACTAAAAAATATTAAATATTTGGAGACTAAACAGAATTTCAGTAGCCAATTTTATAACTTAAAATATTATACTTAATAAATTTTCTTCTAACATTCAATAATTAAAATTTAGAAAATTTAATCTTATTCCATTTTTTTTAAAAAAATTTGGATACCAAAATCATGTTTTCAAAGTCTTGCTATTTATAGTAGTTGTAAAGACTTTTTACGTAAATTTGTAGTAACTCATATAACATAAGTAAGGAAAAGTTAAAAGTTGTAACTCCTACACTAAAGACTACTATTTATTATGACTCTTGACATATTAGCAATTATAAGAAGGTAAATGAAATACTGTAACACCCCTAAGACATTAAACAGTCTTGTAATATCAAGGGGTTATGCAATTAAGTGTTGAAAGCAAGTCCACTTTTCAACGTCCCCCTTAACCTAGATTTTCTTCCATCGATCCTTCCGACTAACACCTTGAAGTTCACAAACGCCTCACATTTGATGGACTTTGTGAAAATATCAACTACTTGATCTCTAATCTTGATGAACTCCAACTGAATCTCCTTGTTTCTAACATGTTCTCTGATGGAATGAAAATGAACATCAATGTGCTTACTTCTCTCATGATAAACGAGGTTTCGCCAAATCAATTGCAGACCTGTTGTCGATGCCTGACATGCCCATTGCAAGACGGTCAAATTAAAATAATAATACTCTTACTCACACTCTAATTATATTCTAATTAACCGCAGTAGTGATAATAAGGATCGAATCCATAGGGATGGTTGGTGCAATGATTATACTTGTAACGATCATGACAAGACCCTACCAACTTAATGAAATGTAGTAACTATATTTTTTTTGGGGGTTAGATGTTTCACTAATTAAACCAAGTAAATAGATTAAACTAAATAATCGAAATCTAAACTTGTTAAGAATGTGAACTAACGTGTTCTTTGTATAGTAGAAATGTAGGGCAGCTGATTAATTACGTTTTAACTTTTAAGGGGAACAACCATTGATGATTATCATATAGTTTCATAAATTAAGAAAGGTTTGGTTGCAATACCTTTGAGTATAAAATACTGCATTTGTTAGAATGTTAATTAGTAATGAGTTTGTATAATTAAACTAATCTATTTATTTCTAACATACCGATGAGCTCGTATACGCTAAAAAATAAATAAATTGATTCAAAACAAGAGAATTCACCAAACATGAACATTAATAACAATAAGCTTAAACTATCATGTTCACATGCAATGAATTATAACATCATGATGATGAGATTAAATCATGAAAGTTATTTGCTACTAACTTAACCACTTAGCACGACTAATATCTAGGTTGTAATATCAATAGTCGGCCAAATTAATTGATTCTGTAAAAAATTATCGATTAAAGTCAGATTTCATGCATCAATCAACATATATGAATATGGTTTAGGTGATCTATTTCATCTCATGATCCACATAGCTAGAATTTCATTAACCTCTCCTTACTAAGCAACAACTCACTCATAATCATAAAAATCATCACACACATCACATAATCTTGCATCATCATCTCTGAAATAAAATTCAACAGGGATAAGAAGACAATACAATGCTGTATAGAAGAAATCCGATGTCAAAATAATAAGATCCACCTACGCCTTGATCTAATATCCACAAGCAAGGAGATCAACGATTTCTAATCTAGGGTTTACCGCAAACTACAAACCAACGAAACTCTGCCCTACTATCTCTGAAAAACTCCGTATAATACATAAAATACCCGGGGTTTTTTTAATAGAAAATCCGAAACGAGCCCAAAATTTAAATAAAACAAACAAATCTGGCAAGCTGACCTGTGTAATGGTCGTTACACAGCTTAATCCTCTAGAAATCACGATGTAGGACCGTAACGATCGTGACACTTAAGTGTAACGGTCGTTACAAAGCTTTGACCTCCAGAAATGAGCTCCAAAAGCTATAATGATCGTTATAATGAAAAAGCTTGGTCGTTACAGCTCAGAACCACGTCCATATAGCATCGAAACATCACTAAATATAAACGAATGTATCCAAAAATGATTTACGCATTAAATCTTCGTCTTGGATCAACAAAATAGCTTTAAATCACGTCCAAGATAACGCTCAAAACTTCATTTTCACATCATCACTTCTAATGAACTTTCATAATCAACTCAACAGCTCATTCACATCTTCATACGATCAAATTTGTCACAAAAATAAAGAAACATCAGTATCCAAGTCCAAAGACACAAAATAAACTAAAAACATAATACAAAGGACTCAAACATAACAAAACACTGAATTTACGTCAATAAATTATGTGTGTTTACACACACACATCAATGCCACTCGGTGTAGGCCCTTTCTGCTTGACACAATCTCCTTAAGCAACCATCTCAACCACATAGCATGCGATACATATGACGATGTCGCAACATATTCTGCTCCACACGTTGATAGTGTAACAATTTGTTTTTTCTTGGATAACCACGTGAATGCTGTGTCATCCAAGTATAGCACAAATCCAGTGGTTCTCTTCTAATCATCCATATCTTCTGCCCGATCACAATCAGAATATTCTTTTAACCAGGACTTCTAAGCTAGATGACAGTATAACCCATGAGAAACTGGTCCTCTGGTGTAGCGAAGAATCCTCTTGGTGGCCTTGAGATGGATATATGTTAATTTCTCCATGTAGCGACTCATTAGTCCACTACTATACAAGATTTCGGATCTAGTGCATGTCGAGTATCACAAACTCCCAAGTAGGCTCTTGAACATTTCTGAATCAACCAATGCTCCACCGCTCTTAGATAGCTTTATGTTGCAATCTATGGGCGTATTCACTGGATTGCCTTCCTTCATTTTGAACTTCATCAAGACATTTCTCGCATATGCTTTTTGCGAGATAAAAATGTCTTATTTGCTTTGCTTCACTTAAGAATCAAGGAAGTAAGACATTAAACAGACGTCCCCCTATCTCGAACTCATGAACCATCGTTTGCTTGAATTTCCTTGAACATGGTTAGATTGCTTCTGTGAATATAAGCCACATATAAGTAAACAAGAAAGATAAGTTCAGTAATCTTCTTCAAGCATAGAGCTGGTTCAAGAGAACACTGCAAGTATCCTTTCTCCTTGAAGTACATGTCGGTCCTTGTATTCCATGCCCTTGGCTCCTAATTCAAGTCATAATGAACCTTCGTTAACTGAAAAACTTTATCTTCGTGTCCTTTCTTCACATAACCAAGCGGTTGCTAGATGTACATGTACATCAAACATGTGGTAGCAATTGAAAAATGTTGCAAAAGATACAAAAATAGCTACTCCAAATCTATAGTAGTGGTTTGGTAATCGTTGCCTAAATTGTAGTTGCCATAGCCTATGTTAGCTATTGGATCAAAAGCCTTAGAAGTTAGTGATAAATGAAACAGCTCTATGGAATTTAGAAAGGTAGCAAAGGTTTAAACCCACAGGACAGAAGGATCAAGATCAGTGAATCAATAGAGTGTAGATTAGTCGATCAGCAGAGTGCAGATGAACTGGATGAGATTTTCAGCTCAGAAGGGGAGAATGAAGCAACAGGTTGGATTTCATATTGTACAGAATGGTTTAAGTCATGTGATCAGAAAATAAAACTCTTTATAGGAGGGTAAGTGTTCTACTGCCAGCAGATCAGTAGAAAAAAACAACCGAGCTCGATATGGGACAAAAGATTCTACATCATTGTGATAAATATTACCGGCTGGATTATCTCAGGTCATTTTCAGGAGCGTCGTGCGCTTATTTTTGGATAGTTCTCGATAGTGAGTGAGTAGTGTCTATAAGTGTGGGCTGACAGCAGAGTTTCAGGTATTGATCTGAATGAAAAATACACAAGTGTTTGTCTTGTTGTGAAACAAAAAGATCAAGCTAGCTGAACGAGTTGCTGCATCAAATGTCTCAGAGTCTCACAAATACTTGAAGCAGGTGCCTTGTTAGAGGCTACCTGGTTTAGTGGAGAAATTAGTAGAGCTCTAAGGAATCTCTTCAAGAAAGGTGTTCGGTGTTGTAGACTGCATCCACTGGGTACTCTATAAGAAAGATTAAGGATAGACCAAAAATCCAAACATAGTGAAATACCTCTTAGTTTGGTTACCCTGACCACAAAGTGTAATACCCCGAAATTTTGATATTAAATATATTATAAAATATAACGCTATTTAAATGTACGAATAATATAATGAATACGTAACGTTATAACGGTGTAACGTATGTACTTAACAAACGCACATATTAAATATAACGTACGTGTAACGTTATAACGTAATGTTATAACGTTATAATATACATATTTGGGCTTATAAAATATGGTCTAGAAAATATTCAAAATTTACAACGAAACAAATGTCACTAAGTTAGAAATAATTTTGTCTATTCGCGGACATTTTTTTCGATACAATAACAAAATGAAATATGGATAAAAATAGAATGATAACAGTCAAACGAGGGAGTGAATTTGAAATATTCAAACTCCCTCCCACCAAATTCTCTTTCCTTGTACACAAGCCACGCCCATAGAATCCCCCGTGCACGCTCCCTGCCTCGTCCAGAAATCCCGCGCCATCCCTTCATCGGATCACGCTCCATCACCTCACCAAATCTCCTCCCCTGCATCATTCCCTCACCAGATCACTTCACTCACTTCTTCACCCTTCAAAATTCCTCCCTACATCTCCTTATTCTCCCCGCACTAACGCCATCATCATCAACCATCTTCACCACCATCATCACCACGAACAGCAACAGCAGTGAACACAGAGACGGAGGACAGTGACGAGGAGGACAGTAGGCGACGGAGGACATCAGCAGTGGTTGGATCACGACGGGAAGAACGAACACTTTTGAGGTAACCGAACACCACGCCTTAACTTCGTTCATGAATCCGACGCTATTTGTGCACCTCTGGGATCTTATTTGTGCTGAAATGGAATCATATAAAGCATGTTATATGCTGTAGAATTGATGTATGGAGGATTGTCGTAGGTGAAATGCCAATGTTTCTGGTAAACCAGCACCGTCGCACTGCGACCCAGCGGAATTTTCTGATTTCTGGAAATTATGTTGTCGCGCCCGCGACGGTACTATGGTCACGCCCGCGACCCCTGTTCCGACAGATTTAAATCTAAATGCTATTCTTAAGGCGTAGTCGCATGTGATCGATGTATAAACCTTTATGCTTAAGTAGGCATATTAAATATATGTAAAGTGTATGACACTTTATGCCATGCCGTAATAGGTGCAATGTCACGGTCGCTACGTCGTCGCGGCCACGATTCCCCGAGTGACGATCATGCACATAATGCCTATAAATATATAGCACCTATATACAAGTATAAATATACAAACTGACTTTATAAGCTACAATAACATCAGATGAAATCCGCATAAATACATGCCTGAGTAAGTGTTGGAATGGGTTGGAATTATGTCATTAGGTAATACGGTCAAAAGAAATACGAACCAATAATGAGTGAACATTCCAACAAATGCTGAATAGTGTATATGCGTATCATGGTTTGTCAAGTCATGTATTATAATCTCTTGAGAGTGTCTGAAGCTTGAGCTCGACTCCGTCATCATTTCCTTGTGTTGAACCTGTGTGAAGAAGGTCGAATGTAACATTTCTTCTTAAATCTATCAAATGTCATGTGAATGTCATCGAGACTGGACTCTAGCAAATTTTCTTGAGTCATCATCATGGGTGAACTAAACTAGCTATGGAGCGTTGGCCAGCCTCCATCTTCTTAGCATGCATGCAACGGCTTCAATGTTAGACGTGATGCGGTCACTGGTTACTCTCTACAGGGAGGCATAAATGTATCCCAACGAGGGGCAAATAAAGCCCGTTGGAAGCGCACTTTATCCACTAAAGTGTAAGGAGGTGTACAATCTTGGCACGTACGTATCGAATCGGCAGATTCTTGTAGCCCGGTTGATAAATGACATGTCTTAAAATCTGTAACTGTTGGGATTCCTCGAGTCATGGGCCCATAATAATAACAACGGACGCATTCGACATGAATTCATACAAAACACACATACATAATATGGCGTACATATTTTCTATTAAATATAAAACTGTTTTACTTGTACCCATCGATTCGTCATAGTCGGGGAAGTACCCTGCAAATGTGAGGCATATACTCTAGGTTACTGAGTTTTATACTCACGGGTTATGTATTCCGTTTGCAAATGAGTTACCAGACGATCATGAGGACGTTAGTTGCCTTATGCACTTTGGGAGATATTGTGATGAAACCTGTAGTCATTTTGGATATATAATAAATGCCATGTAATAATCATGTTGCCATTAAATAGCTTCCGCACTACTGATATAAAATGATTTGTGACAGCTAAATAGATTGAAGTGAAGCATCACAGGTATTTTCCTTGACTCTTAATACCTATAGACCAGTTTGGTTTGGTTAGCCTTGTCATGAACCTGGTTCGTGACGGCATAACGCCACGTGCCCTATGACGCGGAGCTCGGGGCGTTACACTAAGAGAAGAATGGACTTATGCTCTAGAATTTAATTGAACTTTACTATCAGAAACACTATATATTCTGGTGCACTTATTTTTTGCATTTATTTTTGATTGATTATTTTGACTAGAAAAATTAGGTAAAAGAAACAAGTTAAAACTTCGTTTAATCAACAGAGACAAATCACCTGCAACTTAGTAGAGCACGTATTCTATTGAGTCAGCAGAGCTTTTTCACTACAGTCAGCAGAGTGAAGCAAAGAACCTAAGAGGTTTAATTCCAATAAAGCCTATTCAACCCCCTACCCCTTCTAGGCTGTATTCAACATATTAGGACTTACAATTGATACCAAGGCCTATCTCTTTAGGCTCAACAACCATGAAGAGAAAGGTTGAGTTAATTGACTACACTTGTTTGTGATTTTTGCTTGTAAAAAAAGTCACTGACAATTTCTGTGAGAATATCTCAATTAGGCACTCATGTTTGTCCTCCTCTATGCACCACTGATAAGTTTAGTCATTGGAATAAGAGAATCAGAATGCACATGAATGCTATTGACAGAGGAATCTACAAAACCATCATGAAAGGTCTCTTCATTCCCACATGATGACAGATCCTATGGATGATAAGAGGTAAAATCCAAAGTAAGAGACAGACTTCACTAAGAAGGATTAGAAGTTTGTCTCATTTGAACACAAGACAATTAATATTCTTTATCAATCCCTAGAACCAAAGCTGTCTGAGACTGTAATCCACTACAAGACAGCTCAAGAAGTATGGAATGCAATGATGGTGAGAATGGAAGGAAACTATGAGATTAGTGAAAACAGAGAAAATGTCATAATTCAATAATATGAAAGAATCCAAATAAAGGATGGTGAAAACTTCACTGGCCACTATGAGAGGTTTAATGTGCTATGCGTATAAATGAGCTCAACGACCTCGATCATCCGATCAAACAGAAGATGTTAAATCTCAAGTTCATGAGATGTCTTACTCCTGAGAAGGATGCTAAGACTATTGTTATTAGGGAGTCCAGAAACCTTCGTACCACTACTTTACCAACATTGTGTAGAGTTCTGTACACCTATAAGTTGGAAACATTACAGAGAAGAGAGAAAGCAGAGGAAAAGAAAAAGAACATAACCCTCAAACAGCAAAGCCCTTAAAGAAAAGAAGCAATACCAGAGTCCAGCTATTCATTAGAAAAGAAAAACTCAGATGTGGATATGGCTCTACTGGTTAGATTTTTTATCAAAAGATTTATGAGAAACAAGAAGAGGAGAAATTTCAAAAAAGAACAACAACCATGGGAGAAAGGAAAAGAACAGGATTCAACTTGTTTTAACTATGGGAAACTGGGACTCATTTTTGTTGACTGTAGGAAGCCTCCAGAAAATGAGCACAGGAGGAAGAATGCTCCAGTAAAGAAGAAATATAAAAAATAGCAAAATGCCCTGACTAGAAAGACTTGGAGTGACTCTAAGATGGAAACAAAAACTAAATCAACTATGAAAGCTCAACTGTGTCTCATGGAAAGGAGTGAGGATGCAAGAGAAGCCAAAGAAATGATTGATATGGTATTTAATTTCTATAAGCCTGAACTCTTAGTAGAAGACCTTAGAGAGGCACTTGCAGATATCAGAAACCTTTAAGAAGTATGTGAGATAACAAAGGAAAGGCATAGACGCTGTGTTGATAGAATCTCTGAATTAGAAGAGTCAAATGCTGACTTTGTTAGTTTCTAGACGAAAATGCAACTCTAGTTCAAGAGAGCCAAATTCTCAAGGACAGAGTAGCACTCCTTGAAAAGAAGAAGGCATCACTTTAGTCAAAAATAGATACCCGGAATGATAAGACTAAAGAGTTAAAAACAAAGTTATCTCACTCATGCTAGAAAAGAAAGAGCTGAACTTGGAACTCGCCTGATGAGAGTGACAAGCCTTTAAAGGCTGAATAAGGCAATTTCTAAGAGTACTCGGCCAAAAGCGAAAAAGGGGAAGAGAACTGTTTAAGTCTAATCTAGATGTCAAAAGATGGAAAAGTAAGATTCCCTACTCTGTTATTGTTTCTCACTCACAGAAGAGTGTAAGAAAAAGACTACACAGTCAATACTTTACTCTTGCCAGAAGAGACTACTGGATGCCAATCCCCTATAGGGATTATCCAGCGGTTCTACCCTGAAATCCTCTTTGGATGCAATATTACACCACTGTAAGAATACAATATTATAGATGTAGGAATTTTGATCACATGTCTTATGATTGCTGAAGCAAACACAAAAAACAACTTTGATTTGAATTCCAAAGAAAATCTGACCAAAGGATCCATAAAGGGGACCAATATACGGAATGAATTATTTTACAGGGGCATCAGGAACAGATTTGATACTTGAAAAGTGGATGCTCAAGGCACATGACTGAAAATTAATCTCTGCCAACAAAATATAAAAGGATGGATAGTCCCCTTGTCATCTTTAGAGACAGTAGAGTAGGAAAGACCAAAGGTTATGGAACTTTATGTATCGGTTCTTTAGTCTTTCGACATGTAACCCATGTTAAAGAGCTTAAACACAATCTTTTATCCATAAATCAATTATGTGACAAAGTATTCCGTGTATCCTTCACCAAGGACACTTATGAGGCAAAGGATAGAGATAGTGATGAAATTAAATTGGTAGGAAAAAGGAAAGACGATGTGTATGAAGTTGATTTCACCAGTTCAATATCACAGAGAGTCACTTGTTTTTACACAAATGATCTTAATATGTGAACTAGTTATGGCATAGAAGAATGACACACCTCAACTTTGAGATAGTGAATGATCAGTGATCTAGAAAATTGGTCATAAGACTATATATGATCAAATTTTCCAAGGATGGGCTATGTCGACAATGCCAGTATGGTAAACAAACTAAGATAAGTCTCAAAGTTGTAGGTGTAGCCAAAACCACTAGGATATTAGAAATTTTGCATATGGATCTATTTTGCCTCTGTCAACTAAAAGCATTGAGAAGAAAATATATATACTTGTAATTATTGATCATTTCACAAGGTGTACTTGGGTGCTCTTTTTGCACAAGAAAGATACAAATGAAAAGGCACTGGAAATTATGGCTATTCGGAGTGACCATGGAACAGAATTTTATCAATATGACATGGATCAATATTGTGATTATCATGGCATAGCACATAATTTCTCTGCCTCCAGGACACCATAGCAGAACGGAGTTGCAGAGATAAAGAACAGAACCGTGATTGAAGCTGCAAGAACTATGCTGTTAGATACAAATCTGGCCTTGCAATACTAGGCTGAAGCTATAAATACTGCATGCTATGTCCAAAATAGGTGTCTCAGACATAAAGTGTGCAAAAAGACTCCTTATGAATTATGGAAAGGCAGGGTGCCTAACATAGGATACTTTCATGCCTTTGGCTATAAGTTCTTTACCCATAATAATGACAAAAGGCATCTTGCTAAGTTTGAATCAAAAGTTGATGAAGGAATATTTCTAGGATACTCTATTGAAAGTAAAGCTTTCAAGGTTCTAAACAAGAGATTTGATGTCTTAGAATAAACACTACATGACACGTTTGATGAGAAATACACAGTACTTAGGGATGCTAACATTTTCGATGAGGAATTGGTGTATTGTCTCAGTGATAGAGATAACAGAAAACCATTAGAAGAAGATGATCACGCATCAAAAGATGGCAATGTAATAGAGCCTAGACCAGTAGAGCAGTAAGCAGAAGAAGAACCTGAGGATGTTACAACACAAGTGCAAGATATGAACCTTGCTGACACTGTGAAGAAGAAGCATCACTAGACTGATGATCATCCAACACAAAAACATTATTGGAAATGTGGATGATCTAGTGAAGACCAGAAGTGAAACAGCTCTAGAATGTTTATCTGCATGTTTTCTCCCAAAAAGTCTGAGGAAGCACTAAGATGTCCCTACTAGATTCAAGCAATGTAGGAAGAATTAATGAGTTCAAAAAAAAAAAAAAAAAAGGTATAGAGACTTGTTCCTAGACCCAAGGATTATCCTGTTGTAGGAGTAAAATGGGTATTTAGAAATAAAACTGATGAAAATGGTATCATCATAAGAAACAAGAATAGACTGGTTTCTATGGGATATTCACAGGAAGAAGGAATATACTATGATAAAACTTTTGCACAGGTGGGTAAATTGGAAGCAATTAGAATGTTCTTACCATATGCTGCTTATCAGGGATTCAAGGTACATCAAATAGATGTGAAGGGCGTATTTTTAAATGGTGAACTTCAAGAGGAAGTATATGTTGACCAACCAATAGGATTTGAAGATCATAAATATCCTGATCAAGTATACAGATTTGATAAGGCACTCTATGGGTTGAAATAAGCACTAAGAGCATGGTATGACACTCTATTCCAATATTTACTAGAAAATAATTTCTCCAGAGGAAAAGTAGACACAACTTTATGGTGGCAATAGGATATACTATAGACAAAAAAAGTACAAGTGTTTCATGCCAATTTTTGAGAGATAGGCTCATTTCATGGTTTAGCAAGAAGCAGACCACTGTGTCAATATTTACTGCTAAAGTTGAATGTGTGGCAGCAGGGAGTTGTGTAGCATAGATCCTTTGGATGAGGTCATAGCTTCTTGACTACGGTATATCTATCTCTAGCACTCCTATCTATTGTGTCAACACCTTAACAATAGCCATCTCAAATAATCTAGTGTTTCATTCTAGAGAAAAAGCACATAGACATCAGATACCTTTTCATCTGGGATCACATTCAAATATTAAATGCCAGACTTGAATTTATCTCAATTAATAAACAAGTAGCTGATATTTTCACAAAACCCCTTGATGAAAAGAAATTTTGTCATTTTAGAGGAGAGGGAATGATAGAGTGTGATTTATAGGTAACAATAGAGTAACATATAGTAACTCTGTTGGGTAACATAGCAAAGCAAGATAGCACTGTACTGATGAACTGTGCTGATGACACGTAAAACTGTCTTTTCAAGTTCCAACTATACAGCCATTGTGATTTCTACGTATGTCATTTACTTTATCTTACCTATAAGTACACATGCCATAGAAAAATTTTCATAAACAGGTTGGCTGAAATGAAAAGGTGCTTCGGGGGTGCTATGTGATCATAAAATACCTACCAAGTTAAAAGAAAAGTTTTACAAGACAGCTATTCGACCAACGATGCTGTATGGGTCAGAATGTTGGGCAATTAAGTGGCAACATGTACAGAAGATGAGTGTAAACGAGATGAAAATGTTAAGGTGGATGTATGGACATACAAGAATAGATAGGATACGAAATGAAGTCAACAGACAGAAAGTGGGTGTGGCTCCAGTAGAAGATAAGATGAGGGAGTCACGACTAAGATGGTATGGTCATGTAAAACAAAGACCAGTCACAGCTTCTGTTAGGAGATGTGAAGCTTGAGAGTTAGCACATGTCAAGGGAGGACGAGGGAGACCTAAAAAAGTCATGAGAGAAATCTTGAAGTATGGTATGACCTATCGTAATCTTACAGAATGTACATGACAGATTTGAATGGCGTCGTCGTATTCATGTAGCCGATCCCACTTGATGGGATAAAGGCTTGATTTGTTGTTGTTGTTGTATGATCATTCCCATCTCTAACTCTCTCTCTCTCTCTCTCTCTCTCTCTCTCTCTCTCTCTCTCTCTCTCTCTCTCACGTGAGGGCACGTGAACCCTTGCTGACAAACCTTAGCTCTCTCAAGCATACACTGAAAGCAGTCCGAGTCTCTAAATTCTTCGATTCTAGCGTTAATTCTCTCTTACTTCAGCTAATTTTTTGTTTCACATCTTGTTTTAAGTTTTATCTAATCTCAATGGCTAAGAATGCTACTAAGACTTTTGAGATCAAGACTGGAAATGTCTTGATGTTCGACGAAGCAACTAACTACTCTAAGTGGATTAAAAAGATCACTCAAATTTTAATTGATGTAGGTTTACAGGTACTACTTGTAGTGGATACGAGAATCCTAGTTTGTGAAATAAAGGAATTCTTGGATTCAGCAAAGGTTAACGAGGATGAACATTAGATCTGAGTAGTAATAAAGAGGAAATGAGATTATAGGGATTGTCAAGGACTTTGCAGAATTATTCGAACTGAATGAAGATACGTGCTGCTTAGTTAACTCACACTTGAAAATATACATGAGGGAATGGATAAGATGATGAAATACATACCAGAAAAAGGACTACAGCTAAAGAATTACTTCCACATCAAATATGAATACCTTGCTAATGAACTCAAACAGCGTCCACTGGTGGTGAAAGGATCAAAGGACAATGCCAATCAGGAGCAACTCAAAATGATGACTGGTGTTGTACTCGGGGAGAAACTCAACTGGAGTTAGCTAGTGTTCAACTTTAATAACTTCATCAACTCTGAGCCTTGAAGGACCTATATTAGCCAAGGACATGGAACAAATGGTTGATCAAAGGAACACTTCTGAGAAGGTAGCATAGACACACTTGGAGCTAGTCACGACAGAATAGACAGGAGCAGCACAAGGAGACTCAGCAGACCAATTAACAGCAATGTCAGCAGAGTAAATGAAGATAGACGAAGAGAATGAGGAGATTGAGGCAACTCAGCAAGACAACATAGCAGATCAACCCTAGCAAGTCATGTTTAGTCAAGATCATTGAGGATGCTCTCCTCCATAGACTTAACGAAAACCAACAAGGGAGGAAGCTCAGATGGGGACAAATCAAATGGAGGTTGATTCGGAAATGCCAGCAACTCAGAGTCAAGCATTAGAAGAGCCTGTGACAGCACAGGACCAAGGAGACTCTATTAAAGTAGTTGTAGAGGACAAACCAACCAACAAAAGGAAGATCATAAGACCAGTGCAGCCACCAATCACTAACAATCCTGTTAAACTTGGAGAGGACTATGGGAGAGTAGTCTCTGTACAAAGAGAGACACTTTTCATATCACCGGGGGAAGAAATTCCACCAGAAGACCTATTCTACCAAATAAACAAGCCAAAGAAAACAGAGTCCATCAACAAATTCTCGAAGAAGATGCTGGGCAAGAAACAAGATACCAAGGTGACCAAGGCAGATTCTGATGATAAGAAGCTGAAGGAATATCATCCACTGTTTGAAAGGTATGGAAACTAGAGATCAGCTCTAAAAGCATATTTGCACACTTTAGAAGCAGGAGCTGAGGTAGCAGAAGCTGGTTTACTACAAGAAGCAACAACAACACTATAAAAAAACCCTGCTAATAGATGTATTAAGAAGAATGAATGTTATACACGTCTCAAGACAAGTCAGAGAGAAACAGATCTAGCTGGCCACCAGCAAGCTGGAGGAGGGAGAAGGAATTAAGCAATCTCTATGGAGTAACGGATAGCAAGGACGGTGATCCTTTCATAGTACAAGTAAAAAGGGATCTCATTAAAGATCTCAAGTTCAATATAGGAGTCCGAAGCAAGGTGCTAGCAGAGCTTAAGAGGTTGAGAGATGAGGATCTCCGCAGAATGAAGTTAGAACCATAGGGAGTTCCTGAGATCTTGGAATATTTTGTTAACAAGGAACCTAGGATGGTTGTTGAGATCGTGAAGAAGAAAAAGTGTCATCTATATCTCCTAAACCTGCTCAAGATGGCTCTCAAGGTAACGCAAAGGAGCAAGGAAAACATCAACAACATCAAAACATGTGACAACAATAAAGCAGGTTCAGACTTCAACATCGATCACATAGAGAAGAGCTTTGGTAAAAGGACAGAGGAAGAAAGGACAACAATGACATCTAGACTTCAAATCCTGGAAACAACAACAATGCAGGCTGAACTCAGAACTGCGATAGAGCGACTTGAGTTTACTTCAGTACCAGAGTTGACCATCATTCCAGCATAACAGACTTCTTCAACAACCCTAAGAGTTCCAACGAAAGTAGGCCTTGTTACATCGATTCATCTTGACGGTAAGAGACCAAAGAAGAAGCCAAAGAGAGGAATTCTTCTAACGGGCAAGTTCTTGTACACTATCAGAACACCTTTTGCGTAAGGCCAAACAATGAAACTTTTGGAGTATCAACGAGAATTATTGGATAAGGCACAGAAGGAGGCAACTGTCAGGGCACTTATGGAGAGCACAAGACAGGAAGTGAGGAAGAAGAGAAATTCACACGTAGCTATGGTATTGAGATACAGAGTCCATAATAGCTCTATTGATCAAAGAGTAGAGAAGGATGACTTAAGGAAAATTACCTCAGAAAAACGTGCCATTGATGAGCTATTGCTTGTCAAAATACAGGAGATTATTGAGAATTCAACAAGAATGCTCTCTACAACATCAGAAACGAAATAGAAAGGAGTATTGATGCAGAAGAAGGAACTCAAGGTGGAGCCCCTCAAGGAGATGATCAAGACGATGGAGAAGATGATTTGGATGAGTTAATAGACAATGCAACACTAGCAAAGCAACTAAAGTAGTAGAGCTACCTTCGATGATTGAGGGACCAACAACACAACAAGAAGTATATACTGATGTAATCCTTGCATAACTGGAAGCACTAACTCAGGGAGAGATTAGCGTAGATGACTACCCCATCAGAGCAATTACACTCCAATTCATGTAAGAAATGACGGAGGATGTATGTAGACTCAGAGAATCTCCATCCCTCAAGAAGGATAGGAGGGTGGATCTACATCAGTACAACAAGATGGATCGACCGAAGATCAAGTAGTTACAATTGAAGACAAGACAAAATAGGAGAATGAACCTACAGTTACACAGCAGAGTCTGCCAGTAGAGGAAGAAGGACACTTACACGTAGTAGAGCAAGGATCACCTTCAGTACAACAAACTATATCAGAACAGCTTAACGTCATTCCACTAGAAGCAACAATATCACAGACTCCGAGGACCTCATTGATGAACACACTCATGTGGAAAGAATCAATATTCCAAAAGTTATCTCTGTTCTGTGCTGTCGTAGGGACAACAGATTGAAGTATATCGCACTACTTCACTCAATATGAATGTAATAAAAATATCACTAGGATGAGTCTGAGTTGATCTTACTGAGAACGGCCTTTACGGATTTTGTGAATTAAAATTGGTGATCTAATGATTTTTTTTTTGGGGGGGGGGGGGGGATTATTTTGTGAAAAATAGAAAAAAAAATAAAAAAGGCAATGAACTAAAAATGGTTCAATTTTG
>JAOVYX010003255.1:0-11113 GCA_035668315.1 Drosera spatulata
GTCTTGGCATGCTACTCATTGGAGCTATGAAGATGTGATGTCGTATCTCTCCGATAGTGAAGCCTGGAAGCAACTGGATAGACAGTTTCCTTGGTTCTCTACAGAATCATGGAATATACGTTTGGGTTTATTTACTAATGGATTTCTCTGCTCGACAAGTCTCGGTATTTTGACCATGTATAATCTTCCTCTATGGATGTGCATGAAGACCGAAGTCATGATCTTGTACATGATTATTCTAGGACCTAAAAGTCCGAAAGGAAATTTGGACGTTTACTGCTAACCGTTGATTTAAAAACTGACACACTTGTTGAATATGATTGAGTCTACATATGATGTTTACAAGAGGTAAACTTTTCAGATGAGGGCGGCTTTGTTGTGGATGAAAGTACTTTGCTAGATTTGATAAATACAAGATTATTAAAATGAATGATCAAGTGTGCTTAAAGTAAACAGGTACTCTGTCAGACACTGGATATCATACTGCAATAATCAAAACGGTAAAAGCTCTTGGTAGAGCAGCTGTTGTAAGGTCAGATAAGTCTTCAGTGAAAGCTCTGGACAGAATAGGTGGTCTGACACAGATAAGTCTTGTGATTCCTATAAAAGTGAAGCTGGGAGTATCAACTCAATTATGATTAGATCAGTTCTCAGAGCAATTCAAGAAGGTCTATAGACTGTTAATTGCGAATGAGATAGACTAAATCAGTCTTCTCGAGGTTATCTGCTCAAACGTTTATCTTCTATTGAAGACTCTGTCAAAATTAAAGAAAATACGTCATATGATTTTTTGAAAAAGAAATTGGGGGTTGATTCGAGAGTAAGCCTCAAGGCTTGGTCTATATGAGACACAGGACTACAAAGAGAAAGTAACGAAAGAATTCACTTCTGTATTCTCACTTTCAAACCAAAGGGATCAAAATCTCTCTCTCTCTCTCTCTCTCTCCTCATCAAGAAAACTTTCAAGTGTTCATAAAGAATCAGTTTTCTCAGGAACATCATGATGTAGATGATGACTGGTGTAAGTCTTTGTACTTTGTGAGTGTGTTCCTTTTGGCAATCTGTTGAGCTTGGTTGGTGGATCCTGCAGGGATCATTTGATGATAGATTTGTTGAAATCTAGTTGTGTGTAAAGGTTTTTAAGTGATCCTAAAAACTCAATCTGTTGAATTGTGATCCGAGATGATCTAATGGATTCCCTTCTTGGTTAGTACACTGCTAACAAGAGGAAGAGTGGATTAAGTTCAAATCAGTTAGTCAACACTGATTTGAGTCAGAATCACTATAAATTGTGTGTTTTTCATTTCTACTTTTATCTTCGCTAATTCAATCATAGTTAGCACGCTAGTCTGATCAAAACCAAGTTTCTGTTGATAAGAATCTTGATTAAGACAAAGAAGTGGAAAGTCTATACCTTGAATGAATCAGTAACAACGGATTAGTAGAATGAGGGATCAAGAGACGGATAGGGGGAGGCTCGGAGGAACCTGAGTCAATTATTGGTGGACCTTACCTTGAACCTGAACTGGTCGAGAGAGCGCACCACATTTTCTAACCTTCGAAATCACTGTTAGATCATTAAGCTGATAGGTTAGATTGTACATTATGCTGTTATCTTCTTGACAAAAGAGTTCAACAAAGATTCTTGATCGTTATCTTTAGTTCAGTAATTTGGTTGGATTGTTTGATTGGTTAATAGTTGATAGATTAAACATAATCTGTTCAATTCTTAAGTCAGACTGGTTGATATTAGTCAAAGTTGTCTGTCTGATCTGTTTCGCACATATTACTGTTTTTCGCTGAGTAGTTAGTTTTTAGTCAAAGAAATTTTTAGAACAGCTTATTCACCCCCCTCTAGTATGTTCCCGTTACAATCATGAACTTATATCTAGTATTAGAATAATTCTTTACTTATTTCTGTGACTGTTTTTATGTGATACTGTGTGTTTTCGATATGACTAACAATAATTTGAGTTTGAGTTTGAGATAGGACAGTGACTCCCTTGTCGGCTTGAAAGGCGTAATGGCTCTCCATTAAGTAATATGGAGAAAGAAACTGTTGAGACATAACCCATTATCAAGTTGACTCATTTATTCGAGAACCCCAGCCATCCTAAAACATCCAGTAGAAATTGCCAAGAAATTGCCATTCGACTCTATCATAGGCTTTTCTCATGACCAGTTTCATCGCACAATACCTTGTCTTGCCACTTTTCTTATGTTTGATGTAATGCTAAATGCATCGTCTTGAAGGTAGCAATTATGTTGCCTGTTATGAGACTAGTGGCTGCAAAAGCTCACTGCGAGTCAAAGATCAGAGAGGGCAAAACTTGTTTGAAATGGTTAGCAAACACCTTAGATACAAGCTTATAAATGGCAATGCATGAGAGGTTCTTCGAGGGGTCTTAACTTAAGGAATCAAGGCAAGATAGGTTGAGTTGATAGGGAAAATGTCTGCTTCACCAATAAGGACATCAAGGACCATCTTGTGGACTTCGTCACCAACTCTTGTTCAATGTGTTCTATAAAATTGTGTATTTACACCATCCGGCCCTGGTACTTTCCTCCCCGACATCTGTCTTAGTGCAGCAATAACTTCATCCGTTTTAAATGGGGCGTCTAAAAATTGCATTTTCTCCGCCGTTAACTTTGTATTCCAGCCTGAGACATCGATGCCTTCTATATTGCTGCCCTGCGACGTGAATAACACTGAGTAGAAGCTGTTTATGATACTAGCTATCCGCTCTTTCGAAGTCTACCATCTACCATGTTCATCTTCTTTGCTAGAAACTGTGTTTCTCATTCTTCGCCATGATGCTTGACTGTGAAAAAAAAAAGTGGTGTTTCGATCCCCTTCTCGTAGCCAGTTGATTCAAGACCGTTGAGCCCAATACAATTCGTCTTTTTCTAGTACACCGTCAAGGTCTCATTTAATCATCGCTACCTGTTCCATCTCTGATTTACTTTGCATCCTTTCTTTACAACATATTCAACTGCCTTTGTTTTTGCTTGATGCAGGCATGTAGCTGACCATGCTTCCCCTTGTTCCACTGAATAAGAGCTTCGCTAACCTGCTTCATTGTATTTGATATGGATGGTGATTGATTCTGCAGGTTTGTCACTGACAAAGCCACCAGTACAATCATCTTGCATTCCTCAACCTTGTCCTAGCTATTTTCATATCTGAAAATTTTCTTGTTGTTCGATCTTTCGGCATCTTTCCAACTAGCCTGGTGACATCCCCACATTATTGAGATTGATAAATGGTCTGAGGATGACGAAATCTCATGGGTTACCATTGCTATGCAGAACATGTTTCTCCACTCGTCCCTCGCCACTGTTCTATCAGGACGTTCTCTTACCCATGTGTTCCCGTGGACTTTATATTTTGTTCTAGTGTATTCCAAATCATATAATTGATAATAGGTCACTGCATCATGAAAATGGTCCATCAATCTCTGATTTGATTGCATCCTTTTCTTTCTTTTTTTTCACAGCAGTACATGATTTTATTGAAGTTGCCACTACATAGCCATGGTAAATTTGACACACTTGCTAAGGATGTAAGCTCTGTCCATGCCTGTCACGCAACTCTGTACGTGGTTCTCCATAAAATCTCGTAAACCTCTATTTCGGTCAAGAATTGTTGCTTTCTATGAATACGTCGATATAGTACTTTAATAGTTGCCGCTTGTCTTCAATCTCATTGTCCCATAACAACATTAATCCACCCACTTCGGTCATCCGCTTCCTTTGCAACTCTGTTTTCCATGCCAGTCTTATGCTTGATATGTTCCAGATCATTGGAACGTAACCTGGTCTCCGATAGGAAACCAGATGGGGTCTTATTCTCTTGATGATATCTTTAAGAGCTTAAACTGTCCAGGGAACGCCATTTATTGTTGGCAACATCCCTGAATCTTAGGGGACGCCCTCTGGACCAATATCTATTTCCTCATTCCTTAAGGATACATCCTGAACCAAGCAGTTCTTTGCTCTGCTTCGCTTCCTATCTTCTTGGGTTCCTTTGTTGGACATTTCTTGACCCTCGCAAAAAATTTCTTTTCTGCACATTCCTTTCCGTTCTCCAATCTGTTTATCCTGGTCCAAGTTACTTTGGGTCTATTGTTGATTTCCTGGCCCATATCACATTTCGTGTGCTGCCCATCATTCTGCTCCTTAAAACCTGTACCTCTTCATTGTGATAGTCAGATAGCCTTGAATCCGGTCTTTCATGAGCGCATTAAACATATTGAGATTGGTTGCCATCTAGTATTAGAGAATTTAAAGCTCGAGCTCATTGATCCTTACAAAATTCCTACTAGATAGCTTGTTGATGTCTTCACTAAACCTCTTGGACATGATCAATTCCGATATATATTATCCAAGCTAGGCGTTTGTGATCTCCACGCTGCAATTTGAGGGCGAGTCTTATGGATCCTTTATTTCGTTAATCTCGATATATTTATTTCATTGTTATATTTTATCCAATATCTTTGTATATAACCAAGATCCTTTTATTTTTGGTTACAATTTTGTATCTTTTGTACTCCTCCTCCTATATATACATGTAAAGACTCCATCAATAACTCACAAATCTATTATAAATATATAAAGCTACATTAGGCTTTCTTGATATCAAAGTTCGATTTTATTTGGTATCAAGTTTAGTTGGTTATACATTAAATGTCTTCATATTCATGATTACAAATTAAATATATTTAATAGGATTCTTATCCAAAACTATAATTTTAACAATAATCACAAATACATACACAAGAAAAAACCATTCAAAAAAACTACAATTCATCCATCCCATCTAATCTCTTATTCTATCCTCACCTCCACCCCAACCCCTACTATCACTCCACCTCTGCCGGATTTTCGACGGTCATCAGAATCGTTGTCGGGATTCAGCAGGTCACCAGAATCATCGTCGGGATTCAGCAGGTCGTCAGAATAGTCGTCGGAATTCGACACGTCGAAAATAGAGCGTCTGAACAAAAAATAAAATAAAGCGTTTGAAAGGAAAAAAATGGAACGCCTGAAAAAACCAAAATAGAATGTCCAAATAAAACAAAACAAAGTGCCAGAAGAAGAAAAAAAAAAAAACAAGGTGCTTGAAGAAAAAACAAAATAGAGTGCCAGATGAAAAAAACAGAGCATCTGAATAAAATAAAGCAATGCGTCTGTAGAAAATAATCTATACATCATTGAATAAGTAAAGTTCTTCCTCTTTTTTTTTTTTTTTTTTTCAATACCAAAAAACTCTGAAATCTCAAGAAATTGAACGAACACAAAATTGACACCACAACATAACAAGTTCAAGCTTGTGCTAAAAGACCTAAAAGTATTATTTGCATTCCGTAACATGATGGATATAGATTATGCTAAAATGTGTGGCTATGTTTAAGCACCTTACTGTTGACTGAAATGCTTTTGGTGTTCTTAATGTTGCAGATACACAAGCTGCTGAAAGGTCTCCCTATTATTCAATCTCTGGTTTTTGTTGGTATTGGTGCAACCAAATTGGTGGCATTGCTCGTGAAGAGCAACCGAAAGAATAACAAGTTAGTGAAGAGAGTATAACCGAGGTAAATGTTAATCACTTCGATGGCTTTGGAGCATTTCAGCACCTCATTATATGCAAGGTCTGATGGCATATGTACTTGTTTCTTTAGGTACCATAGCATTCCCTCGGGAGTATTTCGATAGAAGCGCTTGGACTAGGAGTAAACTTGGCTGTTGGGGCTCAGGACATTCTGCTTCATGCAGAAAACATCGTCTCAAGCATTTAGCCTTCTATACACTCCTCAATGCAGAACGAGATGAAGAATACTTCAGGATCTGATCGTCCAAGAGGTGCTCGACATGGTTTCCGACAGGTGAGTTTTTTTTGTTTTGGTCGGAATTGATAGTAGCTCTATCATTGGAACGTTTTTGCACATCTGGGTCATCTATCGTTCATTAAGAAACCTCTCTTTGTTTACGGTTCTGTTTCTACCCTTTGCATTTGTAATTAATAACGATCTGACCTCTCTTCTCTCTATTCAACTTCGATCCGATCCGATCGTACCGTGTTTCTAGGATTTTGAATCCGAGGATCGAGAATCAAATTCGGATTCCATTTTGACAACTCGTGATCAAGGAACAAGATGCTTCCTGCTCATCATCGGAGGACAACGACGACGACGTTAATATCGAGGCGTTGTTGTTGGGGACCTGCTGCATGGAGACGGTGACGAGGCAGCGGAGGAGAGGAGAGCTAGCGAGGGAGTGTGAGGAGGATGGGAGTGGGGGAGGAGAAGGAGGGAGGGGGAGAGGAAACGAGAGAGTGGTTGAAATTATATATTGAAAAATTATAATTTTTGATAATTTATTGTATTTAATATAATATTGATATTTTATTTTATTTTTAAAATCCAATAGGTTTCAAACATGTGCAAAAAAATAAAAAAAAATTGAAAAACTAAAAAAAATATAAATAGTTTATACTTTTTTTAAAATTATCATGATAAATTATAAAAAATAAAATTTATATGATTGAAAAAAAGTTAAAATCAAAATTCGATAATATATTTTTGATATATATATATACTTAATTCAAAATTTAATATTCTTGTTTAAAAAAGAGGGGGGGTTATGTGCCAAGGGATAGGGGTTAGTTGTCCTATTTAAAAAACATAGGACATTACTTTGTCCTCTTTTAAAACCAAAGAGGAGGTGTCAATTCTGAAAAGTTTAGGATGGTTTAATGAAGTTTATCCTTTGTCGAGCACAATGCAGCTATATGCATTTTCTATCTTGTGTGTACAATATTATGATCTTTATGTATCGTATGGTATCAAATTATAATACACGAATGAGTATAATGAGCACAATTTGTAGTACTCAAAGAGGGATTAGTGCACAAACTTTGAATTTTCGATTGTACCGTTGCTCTGATTCTTATCCAATCACATATCAGCGCTGTTGTATTTCCAATCTGATGCATTCTTACCTCTGTTGCACCCAATCTGCTGTGATGTGACTTTTTCTGAATCCTTGTGTCCTTGGTCCTTTTTTTTTATAGATTCTTGGTTCTTTTGTTGTACATACTCATCCCATCTGACTTATCCTGAACTTCTGGTGTTGAATGCATCTGATGACTATCACTGATCTCTCGTTGTGATCCTTCACTACATTACTGCATACATCCTAGACGTCATTAACCAACCTAGTTCTAAGTTTAAGTAGATAACTACGAATATGTCCTAATCTAGAGTTTTGTTCATCAATTTCAATAAAATTGGAGGGATCGCAGATCAATCCTAACATACTGCAACAGAAACGGATAAAGAACATGCACACCTCAGTGCTTTCTAACTTATTCCAGCTACATCAAAGTTTCTCACAGGAATCAACCCTTATATTCTTAATACTCGAGTAATAGAACAACAAATCAGAGAATAAACACAATCCAATACCACACATGAAGTTGTTGTGAAAATGTCAATCATTTGATAACCACAACCAAGATAAGCATCTCAGTCTCATTTTTCTGTCATATGCCCTGCTTAAGAATATTTTCTCAATGTCATTTCTTAGCACTAAGAATGCTTCTTTTATCATTCCAAACATATCCTCAACACATCAATGTTTTGTTCTTTCTTTGTCTTATTTGCACAAGTGTTGTATTAATTCCAATTAAGCAAACAACCAATAAGTTCAATCCAATACAACTCATGTTATCATACTCATGTTATACTCCATGCAATTATATTGTGCTTAACTTATTTCTACATGATATAACTTAATTCTTATTCTAAACCTTTGTCTCTGATACCAATCTATAATGCCCCGGCTTTCCTTACCTTTTCATAGGAATTCATGTGGCATTATTGCCGCTAGGGCCAATGCCTCAACTAGGTAAAAACTATACTCACTGACTTGATTATAAGAACTAAGCTTAGTTCACTTATACATCATTAGTTTAGAAACTTTTGATGCACTCAATTATAACTCAGAATATCACTTTTATAGCGGAATTTATATCTCTTTCTAAGATCAGAATACCTTTCACACATAAGTTATATCTAACATCAAATCTTAGGTCATACTTCTCCTCGAAGTCTTGCTCCAGTAACAAAGATAAGAGGAAAGAAATAAAAAATAGTTGCCATGAGCATAGAACCTTAATAGCGTGTCGGTCCCTTTTCCATGAGATGCATGAGAGGAAGAAAAGAAGAAAGGTTTGATCACTTAGATCATATATTCCAGTACTCAGGAATCAACACACCACTTAAGAGAATAGAGAGAAGAAGGTAAGAAAAGAAAAAGGAAATGATCACTTGGATCCTTTGTTCCATAACTCTGAAACTATCATGACAATCTGACGTTTACAATTACCATCACAAGCATACTAGTGATTCACCCTAGTCACATAAGCACGTTTAACGTCACGTAACAATGCTCGAAACCACACATCAATCGACACTTCAGACATTATTAACGCTACTTACTACCATCATACCCTTTATGATATGACAGTCAAGACCTCCATATCAAACAAAGTGAGACAATGACACTATGATGCAACAGGTCCGCAGTCCAAGTCTCACGCACTGCTGCACTCAGCAGTTTACTCAAGGCTCTATTACACTTATCAAGACCTCCATATCAAACAAATTGAGACAATGACACTAGGACACAACAGGTCCCCAGTCCAAGTCTCATGCACTATTGCACTCAGTAGTTCACTCAAGACTCTATTACACTTACCATCATATCAATCACACAGAGACAACAGACAATAGATACCCTTAATGTTATAATTGTGTCCTTGATGAGACTTATTCAATTTCAAAAGTATACATTCTTCAGCTTTAGCAAAAGGGACAAAAGGGATCTGCCAAACCGGAGCCAGGGTCTCGAGCAGTGAGATATCCTCATACCAAAACAACCTCACAGGGTCGATGAAAGAATATCACCACCAAGCCACTATATAGCACAAACGACAGACACAATGTTTTTTGGGTTTTATACCATGGACTTATCTCATCAATTATGGATTTACACTCGTTTTACACATTCACCCTCATTATACCAAGGAAAAAGATATAACACACACCATACATCATCTCATCACGGCACACAGCAAGTGATAGATAATAAGGTACGTCGGAAACATTTTATGTCAATTTTACAGAAACCATCACATGACTATATAATCCTAGGTATAATAGCATACATCATCATAAAACACAGTTCTAAACGTTACAGTTATCATTTTACGTCAGCTACAATTAGTGATTACCACCAAAGGTTTCAATGCATATTATTACACTCATGGTATAATAATATGTATCTCCACACTGAATAATTCTAAAACGTTGTCTTTTATCACATATCTTCACATGTACATGGTCAGCCTCGTCCTTAAGTGACAACGAGCAGCGTATCCAAGTCGTATAATATAATAGGATTCACATATTAATACATTCCCTTATGAATGTTTGTTCACGTTACGATGTTAAGCATATTTATCCGTACTTCGTGAAAAACCATCATAATAATATTATGAAATGATGCTGAGATTTGTACAAGCCTTTGATACTTATTTTTGTTGTTCATGATGATGATATTTGTAAGATCCATAGGTACAGCCTAGAGAAGGGGGGGGGGGGGGATGAATAGGTTGTAAAAAATTTTTTTGTGTAATTCTGCGGAATTTTAGTTTCGAGTACACTAATGACCTTTGCAGATTACCAAGGGTGTTTGCCGTAGAGACTTATACTTTGAGAGTTTGTCTCTGTTTGCTGTTTTGATTGATTTCCAACAGTTCTAAAAATGCAAAGCAATGAAAGCAAGTGGAAAACACAGGATTTATACTGATTGAGACACTCGTCATCAACTGATAATCGAGAGCTTAGTCCAGTCTTTCCTTGGTGACCAGTGCAGTCAATCCCAGAGGTGAGTTCACTATCTTCTTATTTTTGGGTTACAAGACAACCCCTTTACAAGGTAGCTAACTTGTCAAAGGCGAAGAACCTAGATCCTTTGCACAGATCCTTTGCTGGACTCTACTGCAGCTTGTGTTCTTCAATGTAGACTAATGAACCCTTTTCTTCCTGTTCTTCTTCAATTCAACTCACTTGAACAGTTTTGAATTCAAATTGGTTTTGCACACTTTGTATGTTCAATCTCTCGTTCAACAGCACTGTTCCCTGAGCTCTTTGATTCCCTTTTATAGGCTCAGGGAATGAACCCGTGATTGTACTTAACCTAATGGTGATAGCTTGTCACATGTGACTCCTTCACTGATGTTGATAGCTTACCTTTTTCTGATCCTCATACTGTCACTGCATACCTTAAATCTTCGATTTGATCAATCCTCAAACTTCTGTCCCAACCTTAGTGATGTGTATGAAATCACACATCGTTTCTTTAATTTAAACGTTTGTTTTATTCCAATTTCATTATTTAAATTATATTTTTAGTGTTGTTTTATCTTGAAACGTTGGTACTGCTATGCATTGATGTTTTATGGCAGATTGGCATGAAATTTGAAGTAAAAATGAAGTAGAATCAAGAGAATGGAAATCCACGAACTCGAAAAGCTGCATTTCACGTTTCATCACCGTTTCACATGCTTCGAGAGTTTTAACGACAAACTTTCACCATGATTAGCTAGATTTATGTGTTTAGATGCTATGTATAAGTTTTGAGAATTTTTGGACAACATTTGCTATATTTAGTTTTAGTTTTAGGAAGCCATAGTGTTGCTGTAGTGGGGGCACGACACCTGGTCGTGGGCAGGACATCAGGCGTCGCGGGCGCGACAAAATATTTTCCAGAGTTCCCAGTTTTTTTACCCTGTCGCGGACGCGATGATCTGTCAGATGCAAAATGCTGAGTTTCGTCCATCCGATCAATTCTGTTACGACCCCTTGCCTATATATACCCTTTCTAGGGCAGAGAGGAAGCTTGGAGAGGGTAGAGACGGTGGAGAGGAAGAAAGGTGAAGGGAAGAAGGGTTTTTAGAGAGGATTTTGACGCGCCTTCGATCTAAACGCTTAGGATATTCATCGGATTCGTTTTGGAACACATTAAGCACTGTATAGCTTCTGTTCTT
>JAOVYX010003256.1:0-11111 GCA_035668315.1 Drosera spatulata
AAAAAGGGGATGGGGGGGCCGGGGACGGGAACTTCACTCCTCTCCTTATGAATCGGACTTAACCCAAGTGGAAATATAAAAAGACATCTTTGTTAATCGAACTAGAAATTGAGCAGATCATATTCTTTCGTTCAAGTTTATCTATAAAAAATAAATACATCAAGTGTTAGTAAAAAAAAATTAAAGAAACCACATAAATCTAGTATTATTTACTTTAGAAGCAAGTTAATTAATATGAAAGAGTAAATACAAAGAGCAATACAAAGAGTTTTGTCTTATAATAATTATCATGTAAGAAGTGAAGAATTGTAAGAAGTTGAGAATGAAGTGGATAATGAAGTTGAGAAGTTCCATATCAATAAGAAGTGAAAAGAATGGAAGAAATGAAAGTTGAAGTTTAAAGATAATTAAAAAGGATTTAATGACATCATAAACCATTAATGAGGAGTAACAAAAAAAAAATCTACATTTGTATTATAGATTTACTAGTCTTAACTTGTCCATGATTTCAATGGTTATTTTTCTTGAAATATTAGTAGATATTTTATGGGGAAAAAATATAATAGGAAATAAAAAAGAATTTCAGAAAATGAAAAACACACAACAAAACAAAGTCATTTTTTATTTATTTCAATTATATATAATAAGATTAAAGATTTAAAAGAGGTGGAAAAAAAAAACGAAATGATTGATATTTCTTCCCCCAATTCTTCGCTAAGCAATGTTAATTCATTGTCGAATAATCCAATAGAACATTAACATATGAAAAGGATGTAATTATCAATAAATATATCCCTACATTAGCATTATCTATTTATCATCACGACTGACTCAATATGATTATTTTCATGACTTCGATAATAGTTGATAATGCTTTGACTCAATTTGATTGGTTCAACTCTTCACATGATAAATAATAATAAATTTTTTTAATAGGAAAGTGACATATATAAACCAACAAAAAAATTAACATGTATAAATCAATAAAAAATAAACATGTGAAATACCAACAAAAAAAGTTCCCACATTATGTTATATTTATAATGATTCCCAAGAATTATCCAAAATATTCTCATATCATTAGTCATTATGAAAATAGTTGAATAGTCGTTGTTATGATTGTTTTGATGATGGAATGCTAGATGTTTTTTTTTTTTTTTTTTTTTGATAAGTGGAATACTAGATGCTATGAACCAAAAGAGTACGTTTACGTTTCATAGAAAGATTGGATAGTGCTTCAATAGGGTTATATTACACTCGAATCAGCTCAAAATGGAAATAGTTCCCCCAATCGTCTACTTCATAACTATATACCGTTTGACATTATAAATAAGAATCACTTCACCATATAATCACATTTTCGCACACGGATTAGGAATTGTACCTACCGATCACAAGTGTTGAACTTTTTTTTTTTATGACGAGGATGTCCGGACCGACTCGCGCGCACCTCAACTAATCCTCCGAATACTGATAAAGCGTCCCCCCATCAGCATCGGGTAAAGCTTTGATCGAAGTCAACGGACGTGGCCAACATGGATTTTGAGACGAACCCAAGACCTTAAAAAAAAAATTGAGTCAAACACCATTAGACCAACCCAGATTGATTCAGAAGTGTTGACCTTTATCTTTATCTCCAAGAAGAAAAAGAAACAATTATTGCAGCATGACATCTCCAATGTTCTTATGTCAAAACTGGTTCACTTACCTTGAATTCCCAATACATCATCACTCTCGTACAAAATTCCTTGTCACATTCCTCAAAACTTACCAGTTTGTACTATTCTCTCATTCATTATTCATTCATTCATTCAGATTCCCATTCCTTTCTCTTCTCCCACTCCACCGCCGCTCTCAGGTTCGATCCAATTTCACCGCAATTCAATTAATCATTTTTCACCAATTCCCAAATCTAATTGTTATTGTTATTGTTGTTGTTGTTTGGTGATGATGATTAGGGTTTGTTGCTGACCGAACATGGAGTTGATTTTGAATCAGTGTATCTTTTGATTAGGGTTTCGTTGTTGATCTGTGTGTGTTGTGTTGTGGTGATGATGAGGTAGTCGAGGGGGGATTTGTGAAGTGGAGATTGTGATTTGTGTGTATGTGTGGTGATTGATGGGGAATAAGTTGGGGGGGAGGAGGCAGGTGGTGGAGGACAAGTATACGAGGCCACAAGGGTTGTATCAGGTCAAGGACATCGATTACAAGAAGCTGAGGAAGCTGATTCTCGAGTCAAAGCTTGCGCCGTGTTATCCTGGTGGGGATGAGTGCGATTGCGGATTGCTCGAGGAGTGCCCCATTTGTTTCCTGGTGGGTTTGTTGGATGTTATTGTGTGTGTTCTTTCTCTTGCTTGATTTGTTGCTGATTTCGTTTTGCGAAGTATGAAGTAGTTTGTACGATGCGTCTAGGTTGCTGGTAGCTCGAGAAGTTGAATCATGATCTAAACAAATTTGACAATAGCATTTGAACAACAGATTCAGATCATTCTTTAGAAATGAGTCATTGACTATGTGATTGTCAATCTCGCATCAACTGTCTAATTTGGTGTTGTTTTGTTGGAGAATGTGTCTATGGACAAGAGAGGGTCTTGTGAATTGTGATAAATCGTGGAGTAGTTGGCAAGTAGTTGAAAGGACCTATTACAAGTTCCTATGGACTGGGATTAGTGGGAGATGTAAATATTCTGCTATAGAGAAATACATTCATCTAAGTCACGCAATTAAATTAAGTCTGTAAGATAGTAACTGCGTCTGGATATGAACTGATATGATGTGTGCAAAGTAGGATGCCAACCAATGTGTCATACATTTTTCTGTAGATATCACTAATTTGCGGAATTGAGGTTTTATTGCTTACATTGATCAAGTTGCTGGAAGTTAGGTAATTTCTCGGAGTCATGTGTCTGTATGAACTACACTTTCTCTGACCCTTTGCTTTTGATCTTTTAGTACTATCCAACACTTAATCGTTCAAGATGTTGCATGAAAAGCATATGTACAGGTATGTTTTGGGAACTTGTTCAAATGTATAGCACGTTAGGCAAATGCTTGTTGTGTGTTTTGTTCATGTGTTTATCTGACTTGTGACAGAGTGCTTTTTACAAATGAAGAATCCGAATTCCGCTCGACCTACCCAGTATCCTTATCACAACTATATCATGGTCCATATGGCAATTGCATTCTACTTATTTTGAGGTTCTTTGAATGATGAATTTCTTAACCTTGATAGATGCCCTTTTTGTAAAACCTCAAATTATGCCGTGGAGTATCGAGGTGTGAAATCAAAGGAGGAGAAGGGACTGGAGCAAATTGTAGGATTCGGTCTTATTCTTATTCTTCTTCTTTTTCTTTTGTATTTCTTATTTAGAACTTTCAAGTATTCATATCCTTTTTTTTTTTTTGGTTCCATGTTTCTGTAGGAAGAACAAAAGGTGATAGAAGCCAAGATAAGGATGCAACAACAAGAGCTTCTCGAGGAGGACCAGAGAATAAATAAAGGCCACAAAATATGTTCTTCAAGCGAAGTGATAGGAGTGGCGGATGCAGAGGGTATGACTTCTACTGTTACAGAGAGTCTAGAAGGCGTTTCTTCTCAAGACTCTCGTGCTGTTACAGAACATAGACAAACTCAAAACCTCAGGCAGAACAGGTAATTCGTTGGTTTTTCTCAGGTTTTCATCTTCGTGTTGTGAAATAAAATGCTTATTCCTTGATGGTATGACCACGTTTAGTTATCTGAAATAGGGATGAAAATGAATGTTGGACATTTGCATTTTGATTTTAAGTGCCAGTATTTTCTAGACTGATTTTATGACCGATATGAGAGGAGGTACAAAACTAAATCAGCTTTTTATTAGAAGTTTCTATTGCATCCGGTCTGGTATTGATATACCGAATTGGCAGGGGGATTCTGTTGGGGTTGTCCTTAGGGCTGTAAATGAGCCGAGCCAACCCGAGTCGGACATAGTTTGGGCTCGGCTCATTTAGGATTTGATTAGGCTTGGGTTGGAGTTCAAGTTTGATTCGAGCTTAATCGAGTCGATCCTGTCAAGCTTGTTTCATAAATAGTTAGGCTCGGGCTCGGCTCGTCTCATATACTTATTCGAGTCTAATCGAGTTCGAGCCGAGTCAAGCCTTTTATGAATAAATCACAATATCTTTAGAATTTAAGTTAAAAAATCATTATTAGAATCAATACCTAAAAATTTAAATTGATTACATTGACATTGAAAATAAAAAGTAACATGCCAATTGACCTTAAATTGAAAAAATCATTTTATTTGAACACACAATCACCTTGTAGTAGTTCTATTATTATATATAAAGATATGATAGCTTTTAGAAAAATAAAAAATATATAAGATATGAGAGTTTTATATGATTCTTGAATATTATATATATATTTATGAAAAATAAATTATATATGTATGCATATAAATTCGAGTCTTAAACAAGTTATAGGCAAACTGACTTGATGAGCTTATAAATGAGTCGGTTCATGAGCCTATCAAGTCGAATCATAGGTGACTCAAGTTTGATTTATTTAATTCCACGAGTCTAAAGTTAAGTTCAAATATGGTTCACGAGCTTCATAAATAATACTCGAGTCAAGCTTTTATCGAGACGAGCCAAACAGGTTTGCGAACACGTTTGGCTCATTTGCAACTCTAGTTGTCCTAGTCAATAGGAGAATGTTGGAAAAAGTAAAATAGTACTTATCCTAGTTGTCCTAGTCAATGAAATATTATTCATCCAGGGAAATTTTTTTATATTAATATATTTATAAAGATGTCCCAAAGAAATCGAAAAGCATTATAATATGGAACTAATTTTGTCTGGAAGTAACATTTCAAGAAAGGAGACTGAGACGTTATTCACAAACCCAATCTCTATTTTTTTTGGAGCAGTCTATACAAAATAACAGAACATTACAACATGGAAATAACTACATCTAGAAATAATGTTTTCTAAGAAGTTGATAGATACAAAACAATTGTGAAAGCTTTAATTCCAAGAAAATTTTGGCCCTTTTTTCTTTCCGTGGGCATGTGACTAGCTGACTTATACTTGAAGCATTAAAACCACATCTTTATGTGGCTTGAGGTTTCCAACATGAATCCAGAGGCTTGTGATTATAGTCAAATCCAGATTTTGAGCTTCCTTTTTTTCAAAGATTTTGATGTTCTTGTTTATTTATATTTTTCAAACTTTTAGAGTTGTGTCGTTGGGAGCTTAAGTCAAAGAAATTGTAAGAATTTACGTACAGGTCCCCCCTCCAACCCAACAAAAAAATAAAATAAAAATGAGTCTCCGTACTGTGTGCTAATTTTTAATATTTCTTGTTCCAAATAATTTTATTCAGTTGTTTGCTAATAGATTGAGGGCTAAGGAAAAATAATCTGACGGATCCCAAGGTCTTGAATGTTTTACATCCCCTATAAGCATGACACGGTTGAGGGCTTGAGGCAATGACATTTCTATTTCAGTTGCTTTACACACTTGGCCTTTTATGTTTAATACCGAGCAAGAGTTTTTCTCACAAGTAGGCATGATAGTAAGCCTTGCTGTGTATCTTTTCTTATCGTTTAGTCGCTGCTTTAATGGACTTTATCACTCCACAATACGCAATACGCAATCCGCACAGACACATGTGACCTCTTTTAGCTTCTGTGAGCTCTTGATTGATTTTGATTCTTGAGTCTCTCTCTAGCGTTGGTTATTCTACTATTTGATCATGCATTGAGAATCATGAACCCATTATAATAGGATCGGCAACATCCTTAAGGCTCCTATGCATCATCCTTTGAAGTTTCTAATTGAAAGTGGAAATTGGATTGCCATTATATGATGGAAATAGAAATTGATGTCTTGATTCGCTTTTTCATCGTCATTTGTTTTGTCCAATCGGTGGTCTTCCGGCATCAATTTTAGCTTATCTATAGTTAACTTATCTTGGTTGAGTAGGCACTAATCATTTTAGCAATATCTAATTGCATATTTTGCTGAAAACCCTTGTTGGTGTGCCGAAGGGATGATGAATTTGACCTGGATCTTGAGGATATCATGGTGATGGAAGCAATTTGGCTTTCAATTCAGGTATTTTTAACGAACTTGCTATCTATCTTCTGTGTGCGATTTGCATGGTAACCATCTTTGGAATGTAGGAGGGGTAGCTGTTCTATATCTCTTCTTGAAATTATAAGTGGTTACTGGCATAAAGGAGGGATTGTGTTACCTGTTGATGTGTCCACCTGGAACTGAGTACATGGATTGTGGAAGCGTAAGCAGTCATACAAGGATTGTGGCTATAACACCATAATACAAAATATTTCTTATTGATATTGATAAAACAATTACTAAATCAAACCCAGCATATTGCCTCATTCATTCCCGCAACAATTTGTGGTGCTGGCCTGACTGGAGGCTGACTAGTCCACAAGGGTATATTTTGGTGATTTACTGATGTGCGACAGTAGGCAAAGTTTGATATAGCAGATTTCTAATGTGTTGAGCAGTGAGATGTTTTTGTTAAAATGATGACTAGAAACTTGATTTTGTTGGATGCTTAGCGCCTATGTACATTCGCATTGCTAAGATATCCCAATCAGAGTGGGGATATAAGTTCATACATTTCTGCATTCCTGTTTGTCCTCTCCAGTTTACCCGTACTCCGGATGGAAAAAAAGAGTTAAAAGGAGGATAGTACTCTATAAGCTGGTCATTGCGCTCATAATTTTACACGCTGACATATTTTCTTGAATTGATGGTTTTGCTAGTCTTTGGCATATCAGCAGAATAAGATAATTTCTTACTGGCTAGCATTTTGTTTTTCTTCGATGCCTTAAGGAGAAGGGAAAAAGAAAGCCTGCTTCCAGTAGTGATGTTCCTCCTGAACAATATGCTGCTGCCACAGTTCCCCCGCCTAACTCTTCATCATCCCCCTCTGGTGGACTAGCTTGTGCTATTGCTGCGCTTGCAGAGCGCCAACAAATCAGTGAAATATCCCCCGGAGACTATGTTGGAACTAATTCAGACCAAAACTTTCCTCCCATTGCAAGGATGTCGTCCAGCAGAGCGAGACAGGCTCAAGGGGATTACCTCCCGACAGAATACTCTCATGTAAACTCAAGTAATGAGCCAAGGATGGCCTTGGGTGATTGGCCATCAGATCACAGATCTGACGTTGCAGAGGTCGGGACCAGCTACGCAAGCTCAGATGAACTGGATGACAGTGGCTCAGCTGCTGCATTGCCGCCTCCTCCACCGCCACTTCCGCCGTCATATGAAATTACTGGAGCTTGCTATTCAAGCTCCGTTGCGACAGAACATGGTTATGTTCAGCATATGCCTATGCCAATGCCGCCACCACAACTATCATACAGTGCACAGAACACCTATCAGTCCACTCCGAGCAATGTAATCCCGGAAAGCTTCGAGGAGCAGATGATGCTAGCCATGGCTGTCTCACTAGCTGAAGCTCGAGCCGGGGTAACAACACAGGGAGTTGCATGGCAATAGCTCGCACGGTCTACGAATACGTATTGTCCTCTTCGGCCTCACATTCTTCCTCTGTTTCTGTGAAATATACGCATGTAGCTGGAAAGCTGTGGACTTACTCGGCATTGGGAAAGTTTGTATTGCATCCGAATCAATGTTTTTTCCACTGGGTTTTCAAAGGTTTCTGGTAGATAATCACGCCACTATTAGATGCATGAGATGGCGGCGGCTTCATGGATTTGGCCTCTGTAGTTCATTATTGTATAACCAAGTCGAACAATTCGCGTCAAGTGGTTTGTATATAAGTTCTGTTTGTTGGATAGAGTAAGAAAAGAGAAGGCAATATGATTGTGGTTTCCTTTTGTTGTAGAACTCATTAGCAATCGTCATGGTCTTGGATCTTCTAAGAATGCACCAAATGTATGTCAGCTTTCTCAAACGTGCATCGCCTAGACTATCTTGCTAGACGAGCCCTTTTCATAAAACATGAGGGGATAAAATTACACTATTTTTCAATTAAATGGATCACATAAAATAGCCATTGTCGGGCAAGGAATTACATGACTTCGACGGGACAGCTTTGTCAGAGCTGCTGATCTTGGTTCTTCAACGCTTAATCTCCTAGTAGAGCGCAATTAGAACCCCTTCACCTTGATTCCCACGTAAAACCGGACACTCTATGCTCTATTATTGGCAAGAACCAATGGAATAAGCACACGGCGAGTGCTTACTAGGCGACGTGCCTCAGATGCTGGTCATCGCTCCAAGAGCTCTAACAAGGCAGTTCTCATATTATCAACAGAAACTGGTTTAGGTATACAACTGTCAACGCCTATCCTAATGCAGCTTTCTCTGGTAATCTGGTCACCATTGGCAATTAGTCCTACAAGTAGCGGCCTCTCATGCTGCCTCATAAACTTTCTGCGGATTTGGACAGCAATATCATAGCCTTCTACTCCAGGCATACACAAGTCTAGCACAGCGACCTTGTAATCGGAGGAAACGATCTGCAGGCATTTGTCAAGTGAGCATGTTGACACTTCGCAGCCAAGATGCAGGAGAAGTCCTTTCGTTACTGTTCTGCTAAATCTGCAGAGAGTATCAGAATATTCTTCACAACTATGATCAGCAAAGGAGATACTAGAAAGTTTTTCTTACAGCAAAAGATTGCTAACATGAGGCTAAACATAGATCAGCAATTGAACTATAGAGAGAACTGAAAGAGAAGTAGGCCGTAAAGAATACTGACCTGTTCTCATCCACGAGAAGAACTTTGAGTCCCGACAATCTGGTTTGCGTAAGTTTTGGCTGCAGTTTGGTATCCAAAAGTGGTTTTGTTTGATGCGACTGTTCAGGCAACCCAAGTTTGACCATGAACGTGACGGTACAGCCCTTGCCCACACCTTGGCTCTCAATCCAAATATGCCCTTCCATAAGGGTCACAAACCTGATAAATCGACAGGAAGCTCTCAACAAATTTGAATGTGTGCATATAGAAACGAAGATGACACAGAAGACGCAAAGGAGGCACCTTCTACAAATAGCAAGGCCAAGACCGGCACCGGGTGAGTCTTTACTAGTCAAATATTTACTATCAGCAAATTTGGTGAACAGCTTGGGAATGTCATGCGGGTTGACGCCTGGACCTGAATCCTTTACCTGCTCTAGCAAGAACAAAAATACATGAGAGCAAATACAGGAGAGGATAGTGCCTCCAATATGTGAAAAAGACCAACCTGAACTTGCAGATAAAAGAGATCATCACTCTTCAATGAGATCAATTCTGAAGCTAGAGAGTCCCTTGAAGAGGCCGATTTTGCAACAACAGCTTTGATGGAGACGCTTCCTGCCTTCGAAAACTTTACAGCATTGCCGACAATATTTAATAGGATTTGCATAAGCCGCTTTTCATCCCCAACAGCAAACTCTGGAATATCTTGGGCTAGATCTACTGTAAGTGTCAACTTCTTGACAGAAGCTATAGGCTTGACCAAATTAAAGACCTGAATCAAGATAGATGCAGCTTATCTACCAATAACATAAAAAATATAATACATATAAAAATAATTTAGTGATCAACACAATAAACATTTCGACTTTGTTGAAAGTGCATGCATATCATCATTTACTTCATCATCGTATTTGCAATTTGTTTGCTAAATTTGATCCTTTTCAACAAACAAAGCATAAGCAAAAAGTGAAGGTTACAGATGATTATGTACATGAATGTTCTAGACTAGAAAACAAGGGACACCTCACGCACCTCTCTGAATAAGGCATGAAGATTAAAGGTTCCGCTTTCAAGTCTAAGACTTCCATCTTCGAGCCTTGAAAGATCCAATACATCATTTATTAGCGTCGCTAAAAGGTTACTGCTTTTTAGAACTGTTTCGACCATCAGACGCTGCTCTGGTGTCAACTCAGTTTCTTGAAGCAGAGAGGACAATGCTATTATTCCATGCATTGGAGTCCTCATTTCATGATTCATTACAGCCAAAAAATCATTTCGAGCTCGTATAGCAGTCTCTGCTTCCTGCCTGGCCAAATCAAGGGCAATATTCTGCTGTATGAGTTGCTCCTGCGCTCTCATGGATTCCTCTAGAATAGCTGCATGAGATAGAGCAACAGCCACCTGCACCAATATGTAAAATCAACATGTAGTTGGATCCAACAAATTGATATGGTTCCATGGTCTGTCGACCTGTCCAACGTGTGTCAGTCCATGCTGTATTCACCGTTAGAAACAAAATAACTAGATAATGAGGACAGATTAGTATGCAGGACCATCAGTTTAGCGATGACAACTAGCACATACGAACCTGATCAGCAACAACTTCAACAAGCTCTAACTCATGTATATGCCATTGTCTTGCACTATCTGAAGGAAGCATCAAAACCATCACCGCGTAACGCTTTGTTGACAACTCTGGCCAGTCATCATTCTGAAAATTGGAAAGATGAAGAAGGGGAACCCTGACAGCTACAGCCTTTCCCGGCATATATCTGCCTGCAACAGGCCGAATCCTTGCTATTGGGCAGTTTGGTGAGATCCTTACAGCACGGTTTGTGTTAAATACTTGACTAATTACAGGAAGCTGGATTGGTACGGTATACCCAACTGGATTTTGTTGACGGAGAGTGTACGCAAGTTGCAGCTCCAGTCCGGAATGTGTTGGCATCCATAAAGCACATTCTTCCAGAGCCAGAGTTCGTCCTAGCTCAATAAAAGCAGTCCTAAGAATTGTATGTCTGTCAAGAGTGCTTCTGATCTCATGAGTTAACATCCTCACATGACGCCCAGTTTCTTCCTGGGTACGTATGAGACCCATTTCTCGATCAAGCTCCTCCGCCTTATTCTTCAAAAATAGTTCCCGAGTTTTAACGCTCAGCAAGTCAGGTATAATATGCACAAGCATGAGTGCAGTAACACAAGAGACAAGAGCAGTCAGAACTTTCGCAGTGGTCTGAACTATTTCTACTGTCCTTGAATGCACCGCAAACATCCATAAGTTAATCAAATGAGTAGCCCCGCAGAGAACAATGAAAGCACCAAACTGCACCAATACCCATCTATAAGGAAACACTGATGATTTCTTAACAAAATAGACCAG
>JAOVYX010003257.1:0-11110 GCA_035668315.1 Drosera spatulata
AAGGGTAAGGCATCCCAATGTTGTGAGCCTCAAAGCATACTATTATGCAAGGGAGGAGAAGCTGCTTGTCTATGATTACCTCTCCAATGGCACCTTGTATTCTCTTCTTCATGGTATGTCACTTCCTTGAGCCACTTTTTTCGGCATTGGAAATGTTACATGTCGGTTCCAATCTAATTTTCCTCCCCGTTCCGCAAGAAAGAATGGTAACCTGTATCATATCGGCACAATTCAATCATTATCCTTCGGATATACACTAGATAGATAATTGATACATATATCGACCTGAAAAATCTATATTCCAAATAAACCGAGTGCCTTAGCAGCTGACACGAACAAAATACATTATGTTCGTCCGATCTTGAACTCTGGATACAATTGTAGCAAATTGTACCATAGCACCAGGTAAGCTGGTAGTGACACCAGCCAATCATCAAGTTGAAGCTTTTGCTGATTTTGATGGTAATAACAGGTAACAGAGGACCAGGAAGAATTCCTCTAGATTGGACAACAAGAATCAGCTTAGTTCTAGGAGCAGCAAGAGGCCTTGCAAAAATCCATATGGCTTACGACTCAACCATGATCCCCCACGGAAACGTGAAGTCTTCCAACATACTGCTCGACAAGAACGGACTTGCTTGCATATCAGATTTCGGCCTATCCCTCTTACTACACCCCGCTGATGCTGTTGCAAGATTAGGAGGTTACAAAGCCCCAGAGCAATCAGAAACCAATAAACTGTCCCAAAAAGCGGACGTCTACAGTTTCGGAGTCCTAGTCCTTGAAGTCCTAACCGGGAAGGCACCGCCACAGTTCCCTCGCCTTACTCATCCTTTGGCAGACGAGGAGGAGGAGGCTGTTGATAACCTGCCCAAGTGGGTTCGCTCAGTGGTGAGGAATGAATGGACTGCCGAAGTATTTGATGAGGAGCTGCACAGGTACAAGAACATAGAGGAGGAGATGGTGGCAATGCTTCATGTAGGGATGGCGTGCGTTGTGGCTGAGCCAGAGAAGAGGCCGTCGATGGGGGCAGTGGTTAAGATGATCGAGGAGATACGGGTCGAGCAGTCTCCTCTTGGAGAGGAGTATGACGAGTCCAGAAACTCGCTCTCGCCTTCATTTGTGAACACTGAAGGTGCATTTTGATCAGCTCGACGTTCTGTTGTTTGCCATAGTTTCTTCTCTAATGTTTCGTTTCGACTCGAATCCCCATTTGCAAAAACTTGCTGCAAATCATGTGATTATCTAGTAGAGTACTATTTTTCCATCTGTGATTTTAACTGAATCTGATTCATGTTCCTGTATTTTAATACCAATTTCCAGTCCAGACTCGCTTCTATACTTCTAAAACAGATTCCAAAACCAGTGTTTCATATGTTGCTGTTCCGGAAAATAGGATCAAGATTACGATCATCAGTATATGGTAGTTTGCCCACATCGGAATACGGGAAATCTAGTGTGGGTGACAATGTGGCATGAAGAGTGTTAGATTGTCAAAATAGGGGGCTTGGGCCGGTCCGGCCCTGGGCCGCTCGGCCCGTTAATGTAGATAGGGCCAGGCCGGCCCTTTTCCTCTCCAACCATAGCCCGACCCTAGTCCAGGGCCTTTGGATAAGGGCCTAAAGGTTGGACCAGGGTCGGCCCAGTCCTTTCATTGTGTTATTTTAAACAAAATCATTAAGTTTTATCTTAAAATCGTTAACGATTTACCAAAAAAAGATCAACGGTTTTTGAAAACCGTCAACGGTTTTAAGGTATGAATTTTTATAATTTCGAAAACCGTGGTCTGTTCTTGAAAACCGTTGTCTGTTCTTCATAAACCGGTGACGATTTTATTTTTTAATAATATATTCACAACGGTTATTTTTTCAAAAATTGGACAAAAATATCTCACCAACGATCATAAAACGGCTAAATTTTGAGGGTCTTTTTGTCTAACTCATTTGAAGACAGATTCTCTATATAAGCAACAAATGAGATATCATATATTCACAAAATCTTTCATATTTTCTTGCAATCAAACTCTCCAATCTCCTAAAACTTTCTTGTTACTTCTCATTCTCTAGAAATCCGACATAGTAATGGCTCACTCATCGCAAAATCGAAATGTGTATAATGTCGACGATGATGATGTCTTTCCTACACATGATGATGCCGGGAGGTGATTCAACGTTCACGACATTGTTTCGCAAAGCGTAGGGACTCCTCAATCCGAAGAGGGACAATCAAACGTTACATCCCCCACTTCTTCATCGAGGAAAGGCTCGGAGTGTTGGTAGTATTTCGAGAAGGTAAAAGGAGCAAATGGGAAGCTGATCGCAGCTAAGTGCAAAATGTGTGCTAAAATCTTCTCAACGGGTAAAGGTACTTCGCATTTATTAAGGCATGGAAAAACTTGTCTTGCGAAAGAAGACAATGTCTTTAAGGGACAAACCCAATTGAATAATGAGGGCGGATTGTAGACATATTATCACGGCCGCCAACGTTAAATGTTGACCGAATTCATAGTGCATAATGAACTCCCTTGAAATTTTACGGATAATCTTAAATTTACTGAGTATGTTCAAAATGCATTATAACCTAGTTATCAAAGAAACCATAGAAATACCATTAGATCGGTCGCTTTAAACCTTTATCTTGATGAAAGGAAACAATTGATACAAATATTTTTCGCTTATGATGAAAAAGTTTGTATTAACTCCGATGTTTGGACCACTAGTTTTCAAGTTCCTTACTTATGTTTGACCGTTCATTGGGTTTACGATTGGTACTTACAAAAACGTATCATTGCTTTTAAATTATTTTCTTATCCTCATAGTAACGAGAAAATTTATAATTTGATTTTGTCCATTCTACGTGAATTTAAGTTGTTTGAAAAGATTTTGGGTATATCTTTTGATAATACTTCAAATAATGATGGGACGGTTCAAATGTTTAAAACCGCTTTGGATCCTATGTGTGATAGTATGTTATTTCATGTTAGATGTTGTTGTCACATAATAAACCTTATAGTTAAAGATGGCCTAAAAGATGAAATCATTGGACACTATGTGCAATGTATCCGTGATGTTTTGATGTTTGCTAATAGTAGTGGCAAAAAAGTACAGGAATTCAAAGCTTTATGCAAGGAGATGGGAATGAAGCCTTTAAAATCGTTGTTGGATGTTCAACATCGTTGGAACTCAACGTACTTGATGTTGAAGAGGGCGGTGCAATATAAGGATATGTACAACCAATTCGTCATCTCAAAATTTATGAAAGGGAAGCCTTCAACCGAATGTTGGTACATTGCACAATGTTTGTGCAACTTGTTGGAGGTCTTCTACAAGGCAATGATAAAATTATCGGGGGTTTACTATCCCACTTCTCATCTTGTTCTTCCCGAATTGCTTGATAAACTATATTGTTACATGAGTATAGATATTTAGGACCTTTTACCCATGTCATTGTGAAAATGAAGCCTAAATTCCTCAAATACTATGAGGATATCCCTTCATTTTTTTTTCCATTGCATGTGATTTGAATCCCGTAATAAAGTTACAAGGGGTAGAAAACATATTAGATACAATAGATGAGAACTTAGTGATAAAGTAGAGCAATTTTAAGGATGCTATGAATGTAATGTTTCATACTTATGACAACAAAGATGGGAGACAACAAATTGTCTCATATGGAGCTTTTAATGCTAGTAGTTCCTCACACCAACAAAGTGAGGATAAATATTAATATCTTTACAATCTTGTTAAGAAAAAGAAGCCTAATAATGCACAACAAAATTTCAATGAATTGACCTTATATCAACAAAATGACTTCATTGCTTTCATGTCTCCCAACGATTTAGTCAATTTTGATATCTTATCTTGGTGGAAAGTTTCTTCCGTGCATTATCCTATTTTGGGAGCAATGACACGTGATATTCTTAGTGCTCAACCTTCCACGGTGGCATCCGAGTCATGCTTCTCCACTAGCAGGCGAGTGCTTCATGATAGAAGAAGCCGTCTATGTCTCGAATCTTTGGAGTGCTTGATGTGTTGGAAGGATTATCTTGATGTTAGATACCGGAAACAAGACAAGAAAGCCGACCAGAGGACTTCAAATTCGGATGGAAGTTTGGAAGAGATGGAAGATATTATGACTTCTTTGGAGTGATTTTTTCATATGCTTTTGATTAATGTATGTAACAATATTGCTTTGTAATATTAAATTAGATCATGAGGTAAGGTTTTATGTCCCCCTCATCTTGTATGTTTGTTTGAAATTAATAAAGTAACCAAGGTTCCACCCAGGACCTATATAACTTTGGACTTAGTATTGTACAAATCACGATGAAACGGTCAATTACAGTGACTTAACATCAAAACCGTCATCGGTTTCAGAAACCGATGACGGTTTTGATGTGTTGTAGTTTGAGTTGCTCTCAGTGACATGAGAGAAAAAGATAATAAAAGAAAAAGGAAATGATCACTTAGATCTTTTGTTCCAATATTCTGGAATTATCATGTCAATCTATCATTCACAATTATCATCACAAGCATACCAATGATTCATCCTAGTCAAGTTTATATTCTGCTATTTCAAACAATTTGACCTTACTTCACTAATTTGCTTATAACTCTTTATATACAACTCCAAATAATTATTTATAAGTTGTTCTGAAAAGTAGACTTTCATACCTTTTTAGCGATATAAGACTTGTCTTATATATCTTACTATATAATTTTATATCAAGTCACAAAGTCATCTCTATAATCAATTTTTTTTAGATTGATATATCCGCACGGTTTACGTTACAACTTAAGATTCTCAACTTCGAAATATAATTTATTAACTTTGTTAGAAATTAGACATGTGAGGATTCAACATATATTAAGATCAAGATTTATCAAAGAGTATATAATATTCCATAAAATTTATAATCAAGATGATTATCTTATGGTGAAGATTCCTCTTCTTCTTAAACTTTTCCTTCTTCTCTTCTCTTGTCTCTAATGTTAGAAGTGTTTTATTTTCTGTTTATATGAAATTTTGAAGAAAAAGAGAGCTTGTATTTATGAAAAACTAAATCAATTAAAATAATTTAAGTGAAATATTAGTGGATAATTAATAGATATTTAGTGGATATTATTGTGTAATTAATTTAATTTAGGTGGAGTAGAAATTGACATAAAAGAAAATGAGTGCCAAAATTAGATTTTGATCATTTTCGTATAAATATGATATTTACGTATTAATATCTTATTTCTCTGTATTTGGGTATTAAGGATGCATTTCATCCATATTTTGTATTCTTTCACTATTATATTGTCAAACAAACTTTTTAACCCTGCAAAATAAATTATAACATACGATAATTTACTATTAACGTTAATTATCGTAAAATTAAATTTTATGAAAATTTTCGGGTTCTTACCATATTTTTGTCATAATTTTGACAAATGAATTTTATAACCCCGTTGTATAAATTACGATGCTCAATAATATATTATTTTTTGAGAAAATAAATTATGTCAAAATTTTTTTTTTCGATCTTTACATATTCTTTCAACTTTAAATTATCATTTTTCTTATTTACATATTTTTAGTTTTTTATTTTTTATAGATTTTTTATTCTAAAGAATCTGATCCGAATGTTCTCCTACGTAACCATTGTGTTCACCAACGTCCATTGGGTAGTTTCAACTTCCATGTGCTCTCAGCGATCCCTCTGAGACCCCTACCGTCTGATATCCATCAAGCATCGACCCATCGGATCCCAATTCACGTGCCTGTTTGATGGGAGACGTCTATTCCCGGTCCCAAAATGATTCCTTTCAATTATCAACAAAATCTTAAAAAATCGACTGGTGAGCTTTTATACTGAGTTGTTATCAAACCATCAATAAACATTTTGTCCAAAGAATGATACAGTGGTGATTTCATTCCATTTACTAAACATTTCTTTCGTCTCATTATTTTTATAATATTTTGATTTTATATACATGTAAATGTAAAGTTTGACATACGTGTAACGACGATTAAACGTAATTTTTTTGTAAATTTATCGTGAAATATCAATGATTGTGTAAAATGACGTACTTCAAACTAATATATATTGTTGAACGATTAGACGTGATTTGATATAAAAACGAGACTTATATTCATTTCTATATATAATAATATCAAATACATACATATTGTAAAATATATAGAACAAAAGGAGCGACAATTTCAAAATTGACGTTATCCATCATGTATTATAATCAACTTCGTTCTTAAGTATTCGATCCTTCCATAATCTTCATCATAATATATAATAAAACTTATATTACGGCCACTGTTTCATACTTTTTTTGTCATAAGTTTTTGCAACATTGATTGAATGGTTATTAAAAATCGATGAACTGTAATTGATTATTAAACTATTATGGTTGTGAAAATTATAACTGATTATTAATCGATTCGATTACAACTTTAATTTTTAAAATTGAAATTGATAAACAACCGAATCGATTAATCAAAATTCAATCGATTAATAGTCTTAACCAAAACATATATTCGTAAATCCTATTTTTTTAATTTTTTTAATTTTTTTTTGTGAAACCAATAATAAGATCCCAAGAATTGCCTATTCTATTAAAGATTCCATACTTGCATCAACTGGTCATAGTCAAAGACCACACCGCCCCTCCTCCTCCTCGCCGTCGCCACCGTCTCATCGCTGCTGATCATCGACGATGCATTCGAATCACTTGCTGCTCGAGGAGCCGATTCGCATGGCTTCGATCCTCGAGCCATCGAAACCCGTGAGTTCATCAAATCGCACTCTCGATTCATCGAAAACAGTTGAATTCGACATAGAATTTTGGTTCTGAGATTTCGTACGTGAATTGGAGTATTTTGATCTCGAGTTCAAACAAATGATCTATGATCTGAGATTGACGAGGTGATGATGAAGCTGTTGCTCTATGTTTTTCGTTTTGTTGTGTTTTTTTTTTTTGTAGAATTTTTTCCCGGCGATGACGAAGATCGTCGGTACGCTCGGTCCGCGGTCCGAATCGGTCGAGATCATATCTAGTTTGCTCAAAGCTGGAATGTCAGGTGTCGTGTTTCGATCTGTGTTTTGTGAGTTTTGGTGTTTGGATTGTGGAGAGGTTGAGTTTTGATGTTTGGATTGTGGTTTTTGTGTGGATGTAATGCAGTGGCTAGATTTGATTTCTCGTGCGGAGGCGCTGAGATGCATCAGAAGATCCTGGAGAATTTGAGGGTGGCTGTAAAGAGTACGAAGAAGCTTTGCGCGGTATGGAATTGCTCAGAGTTTTGGAATCATTGACATGTTTATTAGATTGTTAATGCACGGTGTTGAAAGCAAAAACTGCTTCATCAAGCAAAAGTTGATTCATTAAGATCAGGCAAATTAATACCATGATTTTCGAAGGTTGCGGTTATGTCGCGTGGAATGTACCATCTAGATGATTAGCAGCAAGCTATATATTAACCTTTGCCCCTGAAATGATGGAATAACTACGACATTATATTTTTCTTAAGGCCAAATTTTGTTTTCTGCGCATACTCAGGTTATGCTGGACACTGTTGGTCCCGAGCTACAAGTTGTGAACAAAACTGGAAAAGCTATATCACTTAAGGAAAATGATATTGTCACGCTCACTCGAAACCTTGAATTAGAAGCCTCTTCAGAGCTATTGCCCATCAATTTTACCGGGCTTTCCAAGGTCAGGCGATGAATCATGCAGATTATATATTTTGGCCTTGTGGGAAATGCTTTGTTTGAGTTGCTAATGTCATAATAGATTTTTTCTCATGCCAGTCTGTCAAAAAAGGAGACACCATTTTTATGGGCAAGTACCTGTTTACTGGGAGCGAGACTACATCTGTTTGGCTGGAGGTAAGGGGTAGTAATATTGGTATTTGAGACAGGATCACTTTTCAGTGTGTTGTTAACCTCATTGCCCGAGTTATAGCTATGTAGTTAGTTTCAACAAAACAGAAGTTTCTGGACTTATCACTGAGTCTGTGACGAAGGCTCACATGTTCAGATCATTTTTAGATTTAGTCTCATTTGCCTTGTGAATGAAGGTTGCTTTTTAATACACGGAAGCTGCTCTAGGAACCAAGGGCAGTGTTTCCTCTCTGTGGAAATGGGAACGTGCATTAATGTTATGTTTAAACCTCCCGCCTCCTTTTCTGCTTTGTCATGGTATTGGGTGGTTCTGTTGAACATTGACCCTGTTAATGCATCAGACTTTGGTTTCTCTGAGCAGGTTTCTGAGGTGAAGGGAGATGATGTGGTCTGTGTTATTAAAAATACTGCCACATTGGATGGGTTATTGTTCACTTTGCATGCTTCTCAAGTACGTATTGATCTGCCCACCCTCTCGGACAATGACAAAGAGGTGAGTTTTTGTCGATAAAGCCTTATAAACAATTTCACCATCTTACCATACCCAAAAAAAAAATTAAAAAAAATCACCATCTTAAAGGAAGTATTTGAGCCATGTGGATTTGATTGTTTTCATAAAGTTGTATAGCCTCTAAGCAAACCCCATTTTTGTCATTGCCATGTCTCGGCAATACTTGTCGGCTTTGGCATGACCATCTCGGTAAAGGTTGACAATTCAATTGCCAAACACAATCTCTTGGCACGACGACCGCCTGTCAACTAGAAAGAGGATGATAAAGTGTTGTGGGGGATGATTTAGTTTTATTTTTTCCTTTTCCGATGAGAAAGTTACAATGACTATTATGTCTCAACATGTTCTGTCATGAGTTCAGACTCTTTTCTTCAGAACTAGTTGGAGGTCTGATGCTCTGATTTCCGAAACACATAATTCATGGACCTTCACCTGATTATATGATTGATGTCCTTCATACTAATTAGATAAAGAAAGAAAAGCTCCACAATGCAATCAGTTGTATTTTTCTAATGCCAAACTTATGTTTTCAAGTATCTTGTTTAATTCTGTAGAAGATTGAACTTGAACGCACTCGTGAGTAACTTAGTACAAACAGAGTTCTTTGATGTATATTTACATTAATTACTTTGACCTTCTGAGTGAAAAACTCTCTCACAGCTTGGTTTATGTATTATGAATTATTACTCAGGCTATATCCTCTTGGGGTGCTCAAAATAAAATTGACTTCCTTTCCCTCTCTTACACGCGGCATGCAGAAGACGTTCGGCAAGTATGGAAATACCATCCCGTTTATTTAGTTATCTTAGTTTAACTACCCTTTCTTGATATCTATTTATGCTAACTTTTCTTCGTCTACAGACACGCGAGTTTCTGTCAAAGTTGGGAGACCTTAGTCAGACTCAAATTTTTGCCAAGATTGAAAATATTGAGGTGAGAAAGAGTGATACCTTAGATGAATATTTTACTTGCTTCTGTATTTTTTGTTTTCCTCATTGCTAGATCATGCTGCTTACTTTTGGATCTTCTACTCTGAACCTTTTTTCTTAATTAGTATGGTATTGCCCGCCCGTATTGATAAGATGGCACTTTATTTTGAAATCTCGATGTCAGAGCATCTTCTTAGATATAATCTTTTTTGTTGTCTTGTTTTTTCACTTAAGTTGTCGATTCAAGAATTCATGTTGTTGCATTCGACTCTGATTGTTAAGATTTTTGCATGGTTCAGGGTCTGACTCATTTTGATGAAATTCTACAAGAAGCTGACGGTATCATTCTCTCTCGTGGAAACTTGGGAATAGATCTCCCTCCTGAGAAGGTTGGTGTATTATCAGTATTTAGTTACGCACCTTAATATATGGTATCTGCTTTTAGGCACTCTATTTTCTACTTTGCAGTTTACAAGAATACATTTCAGAGACTAGCTTTCGCTCTATATTTTTATTGTAATTACTGCTTACCACAATCGGAGCATTTTATGATTCTAGTACCGTATCCATATACCTTTCGGTGCTTGGCTGCAGCTGTATACCTTTCTGTGCTTGACTGCAGCAATTTTTTCCTCTTCTTTGAAGGTGTTTTTGTTCCAAAAGGCTGCCTTGTACAAGTGTAATATGGCCGGAAAGCCAGCAGTGGTTACTCGTGTTGTGGACAGCATGACAAATAACCTCAGGCCTACTCGTGCCGAGGCAACCGATGTTGCAAATGCTGTGTTGGATGGTCTGTTGTCTATTCTTATCTTACACACAACCTTTACTTAATGGCAAAGCTCGTTTACTATCTTCCCATGATACACTCAAGACACTTTTTATTCATAGTAGGCTGGTGGCACATCTGCAGTGTATCTTGCCCTGTTATGTAATTTCTACGGATTTCAATCAAGTGTATCTGACACCTTTTTCTCTGATTGATGGGATGCAGGAAGCGATGCAATCCTTCTTGGTGCTGAGACGTTTCGGGGATTATACCCAGTTGAAACCATATCAACTGTTGGTAAAATTTGTGCCGAGGTAAGTCCTTGTGGATCAGATCAATAAATGTGAGGGAAAAAACCTAGACACTTTGCTCTTAACAGACATGGGGGTGGGATGGAATTCAGTATCACTTTGCGACGTTCAGTCTTGTGGAACTAGTTTATTGACATCTTTGTATTGCGCTATAGGCTGAAAAGGTGTTCAACCAGGACCTTTTCTTCAAGAGAACTGTGAAATATGTTGGTGAGCCAATGAGTCACTTGGAGTCTATTGCGTCCTCTGCGGTAATTTTTTTTCCCCGTAGATGCTGGTTGATTGAATGAGATTCTTACTAACTTGAGGGGTCCCAATTTCTGATTGAGTTTTCTTTTTCTTTTTTTTTAAATACCTTTTAGGTGCGTGCTGCCTTAAAAGTGAAGGCATCTGTCATTATATGTTTCACTTCCTCTGGAAGGGCTGCACGGTATGTTTAATTAAATAGCTGCCACCATATCTCAAAAGAAAAGTAAAATTCTTTTACGGAATAGTGGCTGACTTTGGGTGCTTCTATTCGGGTGCTTGTAAAAGAAACCTGTATGAAATGGAAATATGCTCTGTAGGTTGCGACTCTGATTATGTATGCTTGTGCAATGCAGATTGATTGCCAAGTATCGGCCAACAATGCCAGTTCTCTCGGTGGTTATTCCTAGGCTCAAGACAAATCAACTCAAGTGGAGCTTCAGTGGAGCA
>JAOVYX010003258.1:0-11110 GCA_035668315.1 Drosera spatulata
AAAAACCAATTTATTTTATAAATAAGGTCCTAAATGATGCAGATACTAGATATCCCCGAATAGAAACACTGGCCCTAGCACTTGTTAATGCACCAAGGAAGCTTTACTCGTACTTCCAGGCTCATCCCATTGTAATAGTGACTGACCAGCCATTGAGGCAAGTCTTGTATAGGCCTGAACTTTCAGGGAGATTAATCAAATGGTCCATCGAGTTGATAGTATGATTTGAGTTTTAAACCCAAAACTGCAATCAAGGCATAGGCACTTGTCGATTTCCTAGTAGAGTGTCGATTCACCAATATCCCGACCTAAGAAGCTCGGGAAAACCAAGTCGAAGAGACAAGGTCCTGGAAAATCTACACAAATGGATCGTCAAATGCAAAGGGGGCAGGGGCAGGAGTGTTACTGATCACCCCAACGGGGTGGGAGCTACCCTGTGCTATAGAGTTCTAGTTCCGTGCCACCAACCACTCGACCGAGTGTGAAGCATTGATCTCAGGACTCCAGCTAGTCAGACACCGTGGCGCCTTAGCGATGGAAGCCTACACAGACTCGAAATTGGTGGCAGAGCAAATGAACGGGATGTACAAAGTCGAGGTTGTGATGAAAGGATATTGGCAAGCAGCTCAAAGGTTAGCTCGGGAACTTTCTGCACTGTAAGTGCAGCAAATTCCAAGGGGGGCGAACATGGTAGCTGACCGACTTAGCCGTTACGTCCAGTCAGGAGAGAAGCCAAGCAAGATCAGGTACTACACTGAGGTGGTCGCTGCCCTGAGGTCTGAACTGAGTGAGAGAGCTAAGATACCTTTACATATCAATCCATCCTGGATGGATGACATTCGCGCCTATATCTTGCATGGAACTCTTCTCGACGATCTGAAGGCCGCCCTTAAGGTAAGACGAAAAGCTCCCGAGTTCCTGATGATGGGAGATGATCTATACAAAAGGGCATATTCCTCTCCCCTGCTCAAATGTGTCACAAAGGAGAAAGGTGTAGCCATCCTGGTCGACCAGTATTGAGGGGAGTATGGGAACCATCATGGGAGTAGGACTTCAGCCCAGAAATTCCTAAGACAGACTCAACTGAACTCGTGAAGCACTGTGACCGGTGTCAAAGGACAGCCGATCTCATCAACAAACCGGCCTTGGAGCTCACCACAATAGAAGCGCCATGGCCTTTCAAACCCTTCCCCCCTGCAATGGGACAAAGAAAGTTTGTGATGGTGGCTGTGGAATACTTTACCAAGTGAACAGAGGCTGAGGCCTTCCTAAGATAACAGATCGAGCTGCTACAGATTTCCTTTGGAAGTTGGTGGTTTGTCGATTCGACATCCCCTGAGTTCTGATCTCAAACAATGGAACTCGGTTCACTAGCAAAAACTTTGAGAAGTTCTATTTCATACATGGGATCGAACAAAAGTTTATCTCGATCAAGCATCCTCAGTCCAACAGGCAAGTTGAGGTCGTAAACAAAGAAATCAAAAAGGCCCTTTCCAGAAGGCTGACTGAAGCCAAAGGAAAGTGGGTCAAAGAACTACTTGGGGCGCTTTGGGCATACCGAACTACCCCAAAGAGGTCTACAGAGGAATCCCCTTATGCCCTGGCCTTCGGCATGGAGGTTGTGGTCCCAGTAGAGATCGAGCATCCGAACCCAAGGGTGATGGGTTTCCTGACCGAAAGGAACCCTCACCTCGCACGGGAGGAACTCGATCTCACTGGGGAAAAAAGGGAAGATGCGCTGACAAAGGCCCGAGCTTATCAACAGTAGGTGTCAAGATACTTTAACAAAGGCGTCCGAAAAAGGACTTCAAACTCGGGGACCTCGTCCTTAGAAGGGCCAAGCTCGATGTTTGTCAAGTCGGGGGAAAGCTCGTCGACAAATGGATTAGACTCTGAAGAAGTCATTATGACCGGCTTGTAGCTTGTAATCTTTTAAAGGTATAATATAATCAAGTCGGATTTTGGTGATGTAACCCAAATACTGCTAAACGTCTCAAAGTAGGAACGAAAGGCGAAAATCGAATTCATGAAAAAGAAACTTCATTAAAATGAAAGAAAAAGTACAAAAGGGTTGGAACCCCAGAGATAGACCCCCGAGGTCCAAATCCCTACAAAAAAGAAAAAAAAAAGTGGTATAAAAGTTCAAGTCCGCCCTGAGGGTCCCGAGGCACCGACATCCCCCTCTTCGTCAGATAAGGCCTCAGTCTCCTCCTTTGCCTTCTCGGCAGCTTCACAGGCTTCCTCCTCTTCCGTACTGAACGCCTCATCCTTTGTAGCCCACCTGCTCGGGCAGGAGAGGAGTTGGGTAAATGAGAGGTCAGTAAGGATCTTCTTCTCCCCAGAAGCCTTGAAGCTGGCCTCCTCGAACTCAAAGATCTCCTTGAAGGCAAGTCCGTAGTCTATGTTGAAGCCCTTATCGCCGAAGTCCTCCTTGATCTGTTTTTCCGAACACGGAAGTCGGCCTTAGTACTATCCATTGCCTCTCTCAACTCGGTATACACTTGATTGATCTTTTCGATCTCCGCAGTGTATTTAGTGATCGTTTGGCCTTGGAGAGCAAAGGTAGCATGGAGCTCCTTGACGGTCTTGTCCTGCCAGGAGATCCTAAGATTTGCCGTGGCCGGCTGGGCCTTCGCCTTCACCTTGGCTACCTTCGCTGCTCGGAGCTCGGCCTTATCCTCGTTGGACATTTTTGCGGAAGCCTCCCAATAACGGGCCAGCTCAGTACACTGAGACACAGCCTGCGAAGCAAAGAGGATTAAGTCAGTAACGTGTGTAAGAATGAAGTTGGGAAATTGACCACCGATCCAAAATACTTCCGAAATAGATCGTTGTAGATCTAGCAGGCGAACTCCACCCAACCTTGCTTGGCTTAATCCTACATATCCTTGTGGAGGACCATACTAAGCATGGCCTTCCGACCCTGGAAGTCGGGGGAGTGGCAAGAGATCCCCGGGATATAATACCAATAAGGTCGGTAACAACATGTCGAGGGAAAGACGTGGTGTCGATGATGCCCTTGAAGTGCTCAATGGAGGCGATATAAGCCCCCATCTTCTCATAAATTTCCTCTTCGATAAGGCCAGCTATGCGGGTTGGCACACCTCCGGAGGGTGGACGGGGATTGAGACGAGGCACGTCGAGCACCTCCTTGGACTCCACTCGAGCATCTGCCTGAGCGGAAGACTAGGATACCTTAGACCTTGGAGACCTCTGAGCTGTTGACTTCTTGGCGCACTTGGCCTGGAGGGTCTCGGAGATGTCCAAACCAAGGACCTCCGCCCGAGTCTCAGCCTCCTCCCCGACTTATAGAATCTCAGGGGCAGTCGGAACCTACGATTGAGTAGGGTCGGGGGTAGGGCACTTAGCAGCCCTCCTCACCGCCATCTCGGCCATTGAAACCATTATCGGGGCTGCGAAAAAGAAAAGAGAAAACAAGTTAGGGCTCGGTTAAAAACCTTCACAAGTTAGCAAGTCAGCGAAATTGGGACCCATCAAAACCGTGCTTGACCATCTCCTCCTCAGTCAAGAGACTATTACAGTTGTATATGGCCTTGTCTTCGGGAGTCTTCTTCTAGATGACCAACTTGTTGTAGGCCTCCATCTCGGCTTGGCTTATCCGAGGCCCGTGTAAATGTTTAAGGTCGGGAGTCCCGACCTAGTGAGTGCAAAAAGACCATGGAAGGTCATCCTTTTTCCTGAGTAGGATGAACCTCGACTTCCATCCTTTTATGCTCCTTGGGAATCTTGTCCACGAGTTTCATGTAAGGAAAGAAGGCTAGGCTCAGCCACCCGGTTTTTTTCTTACCGATATGGAAAAAGTTGAAGAAAAGCTTGGCAGTAATGGCTGTCTTGGCGACCCCGACCTTAAGGGCCGTGAGATAAAAAGTAAAAATCTGCCGAGCTATGTTGGGAGTGAATTAGAACGGGGAAAAACCAAGAAAACAAAAAACCGACCCCATGAAAGGATGAATAGGGAACCTAAAGCCCCCACCTAAGGTGTCGGTGTAGAAAGGGAGGTATTTGGCTTCGAAAGGGGTAAAGATGCAATGTTTCTCTCGGGGAAGAAAGAACTCGAAGGACTCGAGGATCCCGTACTCAAGGTAGAGAGCGATGGCAGTTTTTGTGGTGTAGGAGATGGAGCACTCATCAGGGTGTCTGGGGTTAGCCCGACCTGACTTCCGCTTGGGCACAGCCTATGACGGATCGACCTCTGGGGGTCAATCCTCGACAACTTCGGGGGAATTCTTGAGGACCACCTCTACAGCGAGCGGAGAACGTTCATCCCTCTTACTATGGGTCATGCTATGGATATGATGGTCTCTACTATCTCGTGCACCGTCGCACCAGTAAATTAGTAAATTAGCAACGGGTACACCGCACATGAATAATTATTCTACAACTCATAGCTCACGAATAAACCATCAGATATAGACAACATTGCCAACAGAGCACAGTGAATTCAACAAGCTTGGCGAACAAACTATTGATTGATTTAAGCTTGAGTCATGCTTGAAATTGTCATCTACTCCGCATAATCAAATTACAATAGGCGTTTAAGGAATCACTCATCATGCTAAACAGATTTCGTGAAAAGAACCAAGGCTAGGTGCTCGCGGAATAATCAACCAAGAATTACTCGAACGAAAACATTTGGCAAGAACTGATCTGAGCTCTCTAGAGTGATTGAGAACAAGTGACCACAATACAACTTCAGTCATTCGTCATCCTTGTAAGGATATTCTTCAGGGACTTGCTTCAGAAGTTTGAGTTGCAACTCGAACACATCATCCCCTCGCAGCATGTCCCGGAGCCATGTAACTTCGGTCTTCATTGATACCTGCAACCATCAAGTTTATCAAGAATTGGAAAAAAAAAATGGCGGAAGTAATATAGAAGATTTAAAATGGCGGAAGTAATATAGAAGATTTAAAGAACGACCTCAGTATGACAAAAAACAAAAAAGAAAAAAAAAAGAAAAAAAGAAAAAAGAAAAGAAAAAAAGAACTACCTCAGAATTCTTCCACCATGTTCGGTTTCCACTCATCTTATCGCACTACATGAGACGATTTACATGGACATAACTATCAATCAATAACCATGAACATATATTTAACCGACTTCTTCTACATGTTGACTCTCGGCTACTTAATACATGGCTCTCGCCTACCATCCTTGGCCCAGGTAGTTTTTCTCTTCACATTAATGGGTTCCTCTCCACCTTTTAACGCACACAAACAGGCAACTGAATCAGGACTCTTAATTAGATTGGCCACTTCAAGAAGTATGGAACGCTATCAATGCTAAAAGTATGGAATGCTGTCGATGCTAAGAGTATGGAATGCTGTCGATGCTAAAAGAAATTTCAAATCTTCTAGCGACATATGTAATCGTCACAGAATGCAGATACAGTACATGTTGGGCTGCAAATGAAATAAGTACTCAAGCATAACAGGAAAATAAGAAGGAATCAACTAAGAAACACTAACCATCTCCAGCGCTCCTCTGACAATCCCGCTCAAGATGTTGCAATAGTACAGACCTTGGCATGTGTCTGGAAGTTCGACAAAGTCAACGAGGGGATTATCCTCCAAAACAAGACTGCAGGTTGTTCCCTCAACATTCCAGTTGGTCACAGACGCAGAGACACCCAAAAACATTTTGAAACCAATCTGTTCATAAGAACTGCTCATCAAAACACATCTAAAATCCCAGAGAGGAAATACAAATATGCAAGTGGATGCAGTCTAAAGAAAATATTGGGTGTCAGATTTCGAATAGCTTGATAATTTTCTTTTATGATAATCCATGAAAACTGAACAAAAAAAAGAGCACAACATCAAACCAGCAACCAATTTCTTGACCATAATTAACTACACCTAAGATGAACAGGGACAAGTTTCTGTATGTCTGACTTCACATTCGACTTTTGTAGTTTTACCTTAGAAATTAGAATAGTTAAAGAATTCGTACAAATCCATTGTGACCCAATTGACTAGCAACTTATTATCAATATGTATGGTGTGGGAAAGTCTCGTCTGGTCAGCCTTGGCGTGATAAAGAGAAGATGCTCTCCACATAAACAAGGTAGGTAAAGTCACAACAATATTACTCAAAGTTCAAATCAGCAACCACAATTCACAGACATAGTACGACAATTAAGATTTTAAAGATGGATGCAATGGCAAGCACTAAATAAGTAAATCAGATGTATGCCTAGGAGAAGCCATACTAAGTAGCAGTGAACTTGAAGATTTCAAATATTCAGCTGGCGGCAGCACCATAGCAACATGACAAGAAAGGGGAGAAAGCTGCCACAGGACCAAGTTTATTCCCTACATGCGTCAGATTAAAAATTACCTTCATTCACCCCCCCCCCCCCCCAACCTTTTACAAATGATATCACTTTAGAAGACAAATAGCTCACAAGTATAAAAACTATTAGAGTTTCCACAGGATGTCAACAAGATGACAATCGAAATGAATCAAATTTAACATAAGCAACACAAGACACTTGTTTAAGCCAAAACTAAAGCATTCAGAATCAAAGAGGTCATATTTGACCATCAAATCACAACCTTACACTAAAGACTTAAACTGCTTACAGGCATGCAAAAAAAAAAAAAAAAAAAAAAAAAAAAAAAAAAAAAAAAAAAGAGAAGTGAAGTATTGTGTGCACCTTAGCAATCACTTCAGCCGTCTCCTTGAAATCGACACACCTTGACACGTTCGATTTTGCGAGAAACTCATCAATTAGTCGAACTCCAATATTATAACCCCTACAAGAAAATCAATGCACCCATAGACCGTGAGAATCAATATAAGGTTCAATTCTTCACCCATGCAAAGCCTGGCAAGAATGGAAAAAGTAGCAGCAGAAGTATTGCTAATGGCATAGTATTGCTAATACGGCATCTGAGAGAAGTACCAAGAGCAACCAAACGAGGCAACATAAAAAAAAAAAAAAAAAAAAAAAAGAAGCAAAAGGATGCTGACTGAAGAGCACCGAAAAATGAATGCAACATCACTACCATACAGTTTACACCTTTTCATTGCTAATCAAAAAGACTCCATCATTTGCCACACGGATTTCTCTTTGCAAAAAACCACATCATCCTGCATCCACTTAGGATCACCAGCCGGTTTATGAAGCCACAGCTTTCACTTGGTTTATTTTGGCCACTCGTTTTCTTGCTGGTCAGTGACTGTGACTACAGCTTGTGTCATGGATAATTAAACTCCAAGAAAAAGGACTTCCACATCCATGAGTTAGATGGCTAATGGAAGCACATATTTCAGCACTTTATCTCTATTTCAGCAAAGGGTTCATTACCCTATTTGATGGCCATCAGTTGCAGTATTATTGGAAATCGTGAACATCTCCTCCAAGAAGTGGAAAATTTTGGGAAGGCCAAGCAGTCGGAGGATGATTACAGTTTGTAGCAGAACCTGTCTAATCATCACTAAGGTTAAATCACCGCTCAAAACCTTTCCTTGCAATGTAGGGAAACCCAGATTGACTTCGTAGAAAGAAAAAAGCGAAATGATTCTTAATTTTGAGAGGCTCTCCTTCTTATCATACTACTCTTTAAAGATTGCATGATCCACTTGGATCCGAGCCAAAAACATTTGGTGCACTTGAACATTCTGTCCTCTTTTGTGGCACACTCCCTGCCGTATTCATCAGCATCTTCACCGTATCATCTACACTCTCACTTCCACCTCTAACATCGGTACTCTCATTTTCGATGTCAATCTATAGCAATATAGCTACAATTGCTTATCTAATGTAAGTTCTGCATTAATAAACCTGCCTCAAAGCCACTCCGATCTAACTTTTATTTTATTATCTTCATTGATTACAAAGATATCGAACTTTATCACAAGATAAGAACATTCTTCTTCCTTCATTATCATCCATCATTTCTCATAGATTCGCTTTCAAATTCTAACAGATCATGATCACCAAGGTCACAGCAATTATCCACAACCTACCAAGTCCTAAATTTCAATCATCATCACCAAGATCACGGCAATTCAAACATTAAACACCACCAAACCAACAATTTCACCATCATAATCGAGCATTTCTGAACATGATTACAAGAGAAAGAGCGTGTGTTCGAAGATGGAATCGCATTGACGAACACTCACATTTGATCGAGCTGCTTGTTGACTTCATCCACCTCTTCCAGATCCGTCACCAGTTGCCGCACAATTGCCCCATAGGTCAACGTGAACAGCTCCGCGTTCTACCAAATCCATCATCAAAATTTATCAATCAATCAATCAAAAACCGAAATCGATGAAATCAGCGAATCAGATAGGATCCAATCGAATTGAATAGAATGGAATTGACGGTTTGATTACTCACTACTCGCTCAACGCTTGCGAAGATCGCATCGCCGGATCGAGTCGTCGGCGCCGGCATCTTAGGGCTTCGGGCTCGATCGAGTTAATTTCGGGATTTGCGCCACCGTGTCCGATATGTAATACTCCTGTGAGTCGGTACAAGATGATTGGTTGGATAAATAATCGTTTTACCCTGTACCATGTCAAGAGAGATGGTGCCAGTGTTTTGAAAATGATATTAGAAGGAATCATTCTGTTATATTTGTTTTTATTTTATTGATTAATAAAATAAATTATTTTTATTTTATTAATTTTTAGTTTTTGTTTTTGTTTTATCGGAGTGCATCATTTAATATTCTTTTCACAAGAAAATATTTTATCTCATAAAGTATTTTTTTTAATTAATTTTCTATTTTGTTATTGATTTTGAATTTCATAATTTTGAATAATGATATCAATTAGTCCTTATCCTATGACATTATTATTCTTGGATTATTTTTTCTTAGTTTATTTATTATGTTGTGTTTTTTTAATGCGACGTATGTATGGTACGTCAAAATAGATGTTATGCGATAGAATAATTACTTTGAATAGAATATGATTATTTAATTCAATCCATTGTTTAAATCTATCAAACAACAAAGGGAATTTGATTGGAGGGGATTATTAGCTCTATCTCCTAGAATGTGTTTGTTTTGGGGTTTATAAAGATTGAATAGAGTTAATAATCCTGTGTATTTTAATGTTGTTTTAATTTTGTTATTTCGTGTCATGAGTGGGGATTAGGGACTATTTATTTCACCTCAAAAACTTAATCTCGTATATGAGGGATTAATATCATCGGGATTTCATTTAAAAAAATTAAAATAAATCAAACACATTTAGCGGTTGGTGAAGAAAATAATTCAATTTAAGCTTATCCATTGTTTGTTTGACATTTTGAATATGAAATAGGACAAATAAGCTTAATAATTATTACGTCGTAAGAAAAACAATACTTACCATTAAAATACACTGTTTAATTATTAGATTATTAATCTAGGGGCTATTCATCCTGGAACTAACCTTATTCTATCAAATATTTGAGGAGTGTAAGTTGAATGAAATGTCCAATACTCATGAACCAAAAGTATGCTTGGATTTGAGGCGATCATGAAGACTTCATTCTTCAAGTATATATCCTGGATTTATGATTCAAAAAAACATCGAGATTGACGAAGATATTATACACTGAATCAAACCAGGTTCGAGAAGTGGCATGATGCTAGAAGAATCTCCCTAAAACTAAAGAGAAAAATTTAAAATGAAACCGAAACCGTTTATCAAATCAAAACCGAAATCGATAAACCAAAATCGAATAACCGATTAATAATCGATGCGATTTTGGTTCGTAAAATAAAACCAATTAGTTAATCGGTTCGGACCAATTCAAAACTGATAACCAACGGTTTTGAACCATTTAATCGATTAGGTATAACCATTTAATCGATAAGCATAAATTATAGGTTAAGTTAATTAACCGTTTATGTAAACCACTTAACTGGTTATTCAACCTTTTTATTAACCCATTCTTAAATTGATCATACACCTTTAACGAAGCGGCTAACCATGTTTCTATTGTTGTTTTTACCTATTAAACCATATATCCACTTGGTCATAGTAATGAGCAACGCATAATGCCCAATAACCTATTAATTAATTCATTTTGTAGCACATGGAAGTTTGCTCAATGTTGTATTCGGTTCAACTAGTTAAATATCAGACCCAATGATAAACCGATTATGAACCACTTATCAACACGAATAAACCATTTTATCAAAATTGATCAAAAATTGTTCAACCAAAACCAATTAAAAATCAATTAACCAAAACTGATTAATAAACGGTTTCGATTTTAGCTTTTAAACTGATTAATAATCGGTTCAGTTTCGATTTTGATGGTTAAAAATCGAACCAACTAAAAATCGAACCGGTTAACACCCTTAGAGAAAATACTACCGGACGATAGTAAGACAAGCTATGATGTATAGGGTAGAGTGATGGTCCGTGAAAAAAGTTCAGAAGAATAAGATGCATGCAGCAGAGATGAAGATGTTGCGATGGATGTGTGGGGTCTCCCAAATAGATGAGTTATGAATGGAAGGATTCGAAATAGGTTAGGTGTTTCGTCTATTGATGCTAAGACACGGGAGACGCCATTGAGATGAATCGGGCATGTCACTACAAAGAAAAACAACATTTTTGTGACGGGAAAACTTAGCGACGGAAAAGTCCATCTCCATTTTTTTTCAATTAGCGATGGATCCGTATCTAAAATAAATTCCAAAAAAGAAAAAAAAAAACAATTTATGACCAAAAAGTCAACACAGGTCTTGAAAAAAATGAAATTTAATGACGAATCCGTCTCTAAAACTTAAATTAATTTTTTTTACCAAAAAATAGTTTTTCTTGTTAAGAAATAGCGATAGATGTTGTCACTAATGTTCCTTTTTTTTTTTTTTTTTTTTTTTTTTGAACTATTTTTAATTTTTTTTTTTTTTTTTTTTTTTTTTGTTCAAAAAATGTAAACTAATTTTGTTTAAATGCACTTTGTTTTTATTGTTTGTTGAATAATTTTTTTAAGAAAAATTAACCTATTTTGTAATGGATTCCGTCGTAAAAACTTGACTTACGACCGAAAACTATCTTACAAAGTTTTAGCGCATGGAGAAGGAAAATCTGTTAAATCCCAGTCACAAGAAATACTCAAAGGGGAGGG
>JAOVYX010003259.1:0-11110 GCA_035668315.1 Drosera spatulata
TCTCGCCCTCTTTTGCATCAAGAGTCTGGTGATGCCTACTCAAAGGTTCTAAGATTTTCCTGTCTCACTGTTGAAATGGTTTTTAGGGACGACATTGATTTATTGATCGGACCCTCGTGTAAGAGGGTCTCAGTAAGGGGTTCGAGTGTTGGGCTTGTTCTCTTCAGTAAACCGAGAAACGTTTCCACTTGCAAATGCACTATAACTTGGGACTTTGATATTGGGTTTAGTTGGATGATAGGACTTGTTGACCAGAAGTTGATTTGAACCTACTTTCTACTTCACCAGACTTTCATGCGGTTGTCGAATCTTTTGCAAGAGAGGAGTGGAGCATATGCCAACGCTAATGCACGGGTTTCATTGGAAAGTAAGATCTTTTGTTCTTTCTCATGTATGCTAGTCCTGATGTTTGCCTTAGACAGCAAATGCCATGATATACTGGCATCCCTTGTTATTACATTTTGCATACGGAGTTCTGTTTTGCTAACATTGGTTTCTCTACCCAGGCATCGCAGCAAAACTAGGTTATAGAGATGTGGATAATTTAACGCCGTCAGTTATCGCTATAGAGGTTAATCTTTCCATTCTTCAGGCAGATGATCTTTTCTCTACTTGCTTCTCTTTGTCTTTGGTTTTCTTGACATATGATCTTTCTCCTTTTCGAATGCTTCATAATTTCAGATTTTTCACTTGCCCACTTAAGTTAGGCTGTCGATGTCAATTTACCTAACCTGTGTTTGTCGCTCTCCTTTTTCCAGGCATTGGATCAAATCAAGAGCTTCCTGGAGGGAAATAGCTTCTCTAGATAGCACCTTTCTTTTGGGCTTGCTTGTATATCTATATAAATGTGCATGGGTTTCTATTCTTACCATTCGTCTTGTCGCGGCGATCAAGTGTGCAAAGGCATCGGTCGTGCTCTGGTTTTAGCTGTAGAGCATGGCATGACGATAATGAGCATATGCCATGTCATGCAAAGTGCTCTTCATTTCTAGTTGTCAATCCAGTTCGACTGCGGTTGTTATTATGTAATGTTCGTTCATTGTTTAAAGGAATTCAAGTGCCTCCATCTTCTTTTGTATTTCAGTATTTCGACATATTGTTTCTCCTCTATGTTTGTTCATTGTTATCAAGCCTGTGACGGGATACTTGGATAGTTGTAGTTTTCCATCTTTCGATAACGGGCAAGTAGCTAGACTGGCCGCTTGTTACAATACCACGTCGTTGACCCGGTAACCTTTTTTGCTCTCGCCGTAAGTGAAACTAGAATGTGGACATCAACGGCTCAAGAAGCGAGGTAGCTCATCACCTTTGCAACAACAGTAGTTTTCTTGCACTGCCCTGAGTAGGATGGTGCTACTCAGCAAGAATGTCTGTAAAAATCACCCATGGATACGACTAATTACTCTCAAGTGATAGTCGAACACAATCAGCAAAGAGAATGACTCTGCTCTAGCAGTAAGCTGCAAGACATGCCAAGGGCAACCACCAACATGAAATGAAAGAACATTCAAGCACATTAGATGCAATACAATCTATGAAGAAACAACTCAACGTTATGCCCTCGAACCAACGAACAAGAATGTCATAATATGATTTACAGGAGTACAACAGAGCATGGCTACTCATACATCATTTGCGCCGTAACTCGTTAAAATAGGAACAAGCATGCATACAAAGATATGTACAGGCTCTATTGGCCTCGCCCGTATGCCACGGCATAAAACACGCACAGGCCTCAAAGAAGTATATAGACCAACCAAGGAATTTGCATTTACCTATACCATAACACCAGGCTATAGCTTACAATGTAACATACCACACCGCTACCATACACACTGACTCGCAAGTCTCTCCATCCAAGCAGAAACGAAAGCAGATCCCAAGTCTCAAGTCACCTGCAAAGAGCAACGGTAAATAGTTACAATTCTGGCAACAATCTATCAAACTGTCGAGACTGATAGTAATAACACGATAAGAGCTGGGGCCAAGCATCATTAGAGTAGAACAGTTGAACCAATCATGCGCATACACTAGCAACTGTTTTTTTTCAGGAGGTCAACCCAGCCCTCTAGGGAAGTATAGGCAACAATTTGATCGATGATATAGTCGTCTTAGCACCAATAGCATACACCATACAATTATAAGAAGACACAACAAGCAGATCATATGAAACTCTTTCATACAGGGCCGTGGATTTACATCGTACACGCTCTCTGCCTAACTACCAAGTTTGATTCCTTGGTCACACAATTCATCATAAAACGATAACAGAGGTTAATTCAATGCCACTCTTATCTGTTCTAGCAACTCATTGAGAACTCCGCAATGGAGACTCGATACAATGTCAACCAAACCACTCGCAATGGAGGAAAAGAATATGTATAATCAACCATACCTAATGAGGCTTTATGGTTTTACAATGCTTACGATAAGAGTTCTTCACTCAATTGACATTACCTAAACAAAGAAAAGTGTTCCACCCGCTCAAATAGCAGATTATGAGCAACATGGTTCGATACACAAGATTGCATTTTCGCCATTCAATCTACCCAACCTACTAGTTCTTTTTTTTTTTTTTTCCAGACTGAACTTCTGAACTAATCATCATCAAAATTGTTTAGACATCCGGCTGATCTGCAGTGAAGATGAAACAAAAGCAACATGATCCAAAGCTATGAACACACAGAATTATCAAAAAATAGAAACACATACAACCTCAAGCTCCATCTCGTCTAACAATGCCACTGCCAAGCAATTCACAATCGAAAACTTGAACGACAGCAACGACACCGGACCAAACAATCTCCCCCGACAAGCCCCTGCCATCCTCCTCCTTCTTCACCTCAATCTCAGCACACATCACCTCCATCACCTTCCCATTCCCCTTCTCCTCCCAAACAACAACCAACCTCCCATCCACATTCACCAACGTTGCACCACACAGGAACCTCGGCAACCCTTTCTCAACCCCTTTCAACTCCCTCCACACATCCTTCCCTACATCGAACCCCCTAATCTTCCCTAAATAATCATAACAATACAACACCCCGTCCACCACTGTGGCCCTTCCCCTCCACCCGTTGTCAAGTCTCTTCGACACAATCCCCCATTCCCCTGGCCTCGGATCATACACAACCCCGCCCCTATCCGCCATCCCATACACCTTCCCCTCAATCACCGCGCTTGAATGCATCAACCCTTCCTTCACCTCCAACTCACACTCCACGCCACCCCACCGCCTTTCCACCGGATCATACACCTCCGCCCAGTTCCTCTCCTTGGCTCTCCTGTTCGCCACGCACCCTCCCATCACATACACCTGTTGAGATATTTTTAATTGTATGTTCTAATATTAGCTCCACATTAAGTTCAGAAATAAAGGATGGTGATTAATTCGTCCCGGTTAACAGCCTAGCGTTTAGTCAGGGAACAACCAAGATTTCACAATACCTTCCCATCCACGACACCACACGCCGCAAACTCCCTCCTAACCCTCATCTCCTCCCCTAATCCCCACTCATTGCTTTCGATATCATAAACCCACATGGAATTCGTGGCCACATCATCAACCGAACCTCCGATCACATAAACCCCCGATCCCAACCCCACGACCGATGCCCCAATAGTATTACGAAACGGGGTTTTGATGACTCTGATCAATGGGTTTAGAGTTTTGGGGTCGATTAGGAGGACATGGAGAGATGGGTAGTCGGGGTTTGGAGGGAGGCGGAGGAGGAGAAGGAGGTGGGGGCGCGTAAGGTGGAGGAGGCGGCGCGTGAGGTGGAGGTGAGGGGAAGTGAGGGTTGTGTGGAAGGGTTTTGAGACTAGGGAGAGGGTGGGGTGGTGGGAGAGTGGGATTCGGGCGAGGATTTGGAGGGAGATGTCGTTTAGGAGGATTGGGAAGATGGGTTCAGAGTGCTCAGAGGAGGTGGTGGACATGGCGACGCGTGGGGAGGGGGTGGTTGATGAGGGATGAATGTGGGAGGAGTTGGTGGTGTGTTTCGTTACATGTTTTGTAGCCGACAACTCTACCCATCACAAGGACGTGCAGTGGCCCACATGGGTTGATTTGATATTTTTATTTTTGTGTTTTTTTTTCACTTATCGATGAAATGATAATTATCTTTTCATTTCAAATTTGGGTGGTACATTAATTTATAAATTATTTTATATAAAAAATATTTAAATAATCATCATCTGTTATAATATCTTTATTATTTTTTTAATAATTGTTAGAGTAAACTTCATTATCATAAAAAAATATTCTTTTTTCATCATATTCAACACATATAAATCTATGTTATCTATATTATGCAATGAAGAGAATATTTATTTTTGATTTTTAACTTGAGATCCACTGAAAAAGAGAACTAAATCTCAATATATTGAGATTCAACTCTATTCTATCGATTTCTATGATTTTTTATTTTTCTCTCAAACTAAAAATTGCTTTTATGTATTTATAGAAAAACAAAGAATTGATAAGGAGGATATGAGGAAGGGTGCTTCGAGCTATAAGATATAGTAATATGGATTATTGATTCGTGTTGAAAGAAACTTAATACTTTGTTTTCTGAAATAAAAAATCAGAAAAAATTATTTTCGGTTTTTGTTTTTTGATCCATCCGAGTATAATATTCAAGATCCCTTTCGAGAAGAATTCATTTTATTTTGTAAAATAATTTCAATATTTAATATTATTATTTTTATTTATGTCATAGGTTTAAATTTTTATAATTTTGAACAACAATATCAAATAGCCCCCGCAAAAATCCTACGGATAGTAATAACAGCTTATTCTATGCTCGGTGGGATTTCTTCGACACTCGCATTTTCAACGCTCTGAGATGATGTCTAGCAAAATTGAAGTAATGAAGGCAGGGAACCTCAGGTGAATGATCCCGTGCGCCCTTCTTCCCAATAGCTTCTTTTCAGTTTTTCGTTCACAAACTTACTCGCCTAGAATGAGATTTCCGTTCCACTACAGGAATGTCGATTGCTGTCACAACACATCAATGATTCCAGAAGATGCAATAAAAATGGTTAAGCAACAAAGTTCTATCATATCGTTGTATGGGAATCTGTATAACTAATTCTAACCGCTAGTCATCTGTACACGGCTTGCCTACCAGAGATCATAGAAATTCATCAAGACTACTACATCAATGCACGCGCACCTGCAGCGTTGCAGATTGTTCGCTTGGTCTAGGTTGACATGGCCGGACTCAGGCCATGCAACGAGGCTTACTTGTATCATGGCGATCCTCTTGGTGGCCTCTTACAACCCTGCCTTCAATGTAAATCTGCACCTTTGACAACAAATGATACCATGTCATGTGCGACAAAAAGAATTCACAATTCGCATTTGCATCATTTATCAATTAGCCATGGCATATGCCGTGGAACTGATCTCATCAGCGCAAGAACATCAATTCCATTGCATCCCTGCCGTTGCGACCGGGTCTCTCATATCAATCACTACGCACCTCAAATCCTGACAAAGAACACGGTGAGCTCGGGGCCATTATTCCCATTCGGACTCAACATATAAAGTGTCTCTGAATCCTTCGACCCAACAATATGCTCGAAATCAGCCCTTATGTATGCTAACTCTCCATCCGCCGCCTCAGACTCCGAATTCAAGGGCAAGACCCCGGCGCCCATAGAAACCGCCTTGAGCATCTCCATCACACTCAAGTCCTCCTCATTAGCATCCCTCTTGACACCATACCCACTCTTCTTCCCATTACAATACATCGTCCACAACGGCTCCTCTAGGAGCCCCGTCTTGTCCTTCTCGGGCCTCTTCTCGCACTCCAACGCTATCCTTACCATCCCCGAGTTGAGCTCCTTCTGAAGCACGTTCGTCTGCATCGCCAACTCCACCACCAACGTGGGCAAGCACCTCGGGTTTTCCTGCACGGATAGGCTTACCCTGCCTCTACGAGACCCGAACAAGGTCCCTGTGGCACGGGGCCCATCACGGGCCCTTTGTGTGTCAGGGAGACGGCCTCCCGGAAGGGTTGGGAGCTTGCAAACGGGGGTTATGATGGGGAATGACCGGAAGATTGATCGAAAAACACGAAATGCCTTGATGGGCTTTTTTGTTTTCTTTTGGGATGGTTGTAGGAGGGAGACCTTAGGCGGGGTAGGCGGCCGTGGAGGTGGCTTCAAGGAGGGTTGTGATGAGGCCGTGGTCGTGGTGGTGGCAGAATCGGAGTTGTTTGTTTTGTTGGGATCATTTGGCTCTCCCATTGAGACGATTTGATCAATGATGAAGATATGAGAAATGATGAATGAAGATGAACGATAGAATGCGGAGGTGAGGAGAGGTGATTTGGTTTGGTGTTGATTTGTTTTCGCTAGATTCAGGAGCCGTTAATTAGTGTGAGGAAATGAGACGTTGATATTTTGAAAAAAGAAAAAGAAAAAAAGAAAAAGAAAAAGGGTTTGCTTGGTTGGATAATCACTATAATTAGTATTTAGTGCTAGTTATTTGGTTTGAGTTACATTGGGTTGATCAACTTTTGTTTTCTTCCAAACAAACAAATCTTTGATTTGAAAAAAAATTTAGTTTCAATTTCATAAGTTAACAGGTGAATTGTGCACATATTCTTATACATTAGTAAGAAAGATGTAGCTAGCTCCATTATTCAGAACCTCGTTACTGTTAGTTTGGTTTGTTGTAACATAAAAAATAATCTGTCCAATCCACAAACCTAGTAATTTGTCCTGATATCGCGTTGACAAAACACCTCCCATACAAAACTGGACTCACCACACAAACATTTCTACACGACCTTCTACTCATATCGTAAATGATCAAATGGCATTATCTTCGGTAATTATCACATGATATACATTTTATCTCAAATCAAATACTTTTTTCGTCTTAATTTATTTATAATATTTTTTATCAGTTTTAATATAAATATAATATTTTTATTTTATTTTAATCTGGTAATCAATTTATATTATCACAATCAACATATTCCACCACCTTCCTCCTCCTTCTCTTTCATTCTCTGTCTTAAATCCCAGTTACACCCCCATTATCACTTAAAAAGTATTTTTTTTCATCAAATTTTATAAAAATTGAACACACACATAAAATTACATGTCGAACTAAACGGTTGCAATTAAAATGGAACGGAGGGAGTGCAATGTTACTTTAAGAAGCCTTTTTACGCTAAACTTTGCCTTCCATCCTCATAATGTCGTATACTAGTAGTTTTCACTTTGTATATGTTCTTGTCACATAAATATCTATACATATAAAATCCACAAAAATTCATGCATTTCATGATATGCATTTTTTATGGAGTGCCACGGGAACACTTTAGGAACTATTCAAAATTTTTAAGGGCATTCGTGGTACTACAAATGTAATGATTTAATGATTTAATTATCACATTTAATATTCCATATTATTGAATTGGCCGCTACAATTAAATGGTTTAATATTCAAGGATTTAATGAAATGCCATGAATAAGGGATTTGCTTCAGTCTTTACTATACAATAACAAGCCGTTTCTATTGAAAAAAGGATTCCATCTTTCTTCCCTCATTGTATTGAACCCCTTTTTTTTGAAATGCAAGTTGTCCATGGAGAAGCTGAGGTATATTCATTCTTCTTTTGATATTTTTTTAATTCATAGCTGAAGTATATATGTCTCCTGCATATCTCCCTTGTGTGAAATGCACGTTAATGTTTTGCAATAGGACAGAGCATAGGACAAGGTCTTGATTCGGAGAGGTATTTGATGTGGTAGTCGCCAGGGCAGTAGTCGAATATGAGCCCTAGGTAATGACCGAAGTTCATCGTTATTACATCGCTGGATATCCTGTAATAGAGGCTGGAATAACTTTTCTTACTAATGTTGCATCTTTTGTTTATGCAGCTGAATAAAAATTGTGCAAGGAAATGATTCGATCGCGATTGGATTGATAGCGGGGTGGAAAGTCCTGATCAAGAAGATTGAGAACTAAACGAACTGACAGGTCGCTTATTCCACTATTCCATGAGATGGTAGGCTCTATCTCTTCTTTCATAAATTTGCTTTACATTTTGGAATTCATGATGACTTCTCCTTCCTTTCTTTTTATTCTTCTTCCAGGTTTGTGATTCATTTGGGAATCTAAGTTTTGTCTCAAAAACAGTCTCAAGACTATTTTTTTTTAGCCTTCCTTGATCAATCGAGATACTGATTGTCATAAGATGCTAATTTATAGGTTCAACACTTCAAACAAAGAGAAGGTGGATCGTTTCATAGAAGAGCGCAACATTCTTAGTCGAGGTCGAGATATCTCTGATGAAATCCAAGATTTAGTCACAGCTAATACTGCTTCTTTGGTGTCGTCTTCTGACTTCTTATCTAGGCGTATCCTTGTCAAGGTAAAGGGGACATTAGTATGACTAAGACAAATCGAACCTACTTTTTTTTTTTCTTTTTAATTCTCGGGCTTCTGTGCAATTACACTTACTTTTAGTATCTGTTTGGGTTTGGTTTCTTTTCCAGCTAATTATCTTGCTTTTTTTCATTCTTCGATTGTTTGTTAGCTTAATTTGTCTTTCATCTGAACTTGCCATTTAATTTTATTATCTCTGTTATGTTTGAGAAGTTGCCGGAGGATTTATTATAATCTTTTTCCTTCTCGATCAGAAAATATTAACATCTGTGTAACGCACCGGACAACAAACTACGCATTTTAACTTCAATACACTAAAAACAAAAAAATACTATTTATCGACAGAAAAAATTCGCGACGGATATAATCCGTCTTCATTTTTAAATATTAGCGACGGATTTCGTCTCTAAATATTTTCCCAAAAAACAGAAAAAGAAAAAATTTTTAACGACGGAAATGTCAACGTCCGTCGCTAATTTAAATGAATTTAGAGACGGTTCCGTCGCTAAAATTATAACAATAAATCAATAATATTAAAAATGAATATTTTAGAGACGGAATCCATATGTAAATATTTTCCGAAAGTTTAATCAATAAAATAAATGAAACAAAAACTTTTGGAGACGGAATCCGCCTCCAAAATGTTCTAAACTTTTTTTATAAAAACCACCAACAAAAAAATATTAATGTTTCTCGGTATTAGCGACGGGAGCCGACTCAAAAACATAATTTTTTTAATTTTTCAAAAGTTATTATGGATGGATTTCATCAGTATATGTGTCATTCCAACACTTAAAAAAAAATTGGGCCGAATTTTTTTGTTAAAAATATTATTAGCGAAGGATTCCGTCTCTAATATGATGCCGTTTTTTATTTTTAATTAAAGATAAAAAACTTAGTGACGGATCCCCATCGCTATATGTGTCATTCCAACACTTAACAAAAAAAATTGGGATGATGTAGTAATTTAGAGACAGAATCCGTCTCTAAATTACACACGTTTTTTATTTTTAATTAAAAACAAAAAAAACTTAGTGATGGATCCGTCGCTATATGTGTTATTCCAACACTTAGCAAAAAAATGGGCTGATTTTTCTTTTGTTAAAAATATTATTAGAGACGGATTTCGTCTCTAGAATTGATTTTAGCGACGGAATCCGTCGCGAAAATACGATATTCTAAATTTAAAGAATTAATTTTAGCGACGGATTCCGTAGCTAAATTATTATTTTTTTGCATTAAAATATCTTTTTAATATTTATACATACATACTTATCATATAGGATGATGTATATAACATTCTTACATCAAAATACATAAACTAATATAGATAAAAAAATTTTGATTTAGAATATATATTTTACTAAAATTATAGTTGATTATATTAAATTCTATGTTTAAATATTAATACAATGTAAAAATTCATAAATATTAATACTATATTATATATTAATTTAATATTACGATGAAGTTGAACCCAAAACCACATTTTTTGTTTTTAAATAAAGACAAAAAAAACCTTTTGTTGTTAAAAAAATATTATTAGAGACGGATTCCGTTTCTAGCGACGGAATCCATCGCCAAAATATTAATTCTAAATTTAAAAAATTATTAGAGATGGATTCTGTAGCTAAATTATTTTTTTCTTCATTAAAATATGTTTTTTAATATTTATATATACATACTTATCATATAGGATGATGTATATAACATGCTCACATCAAAATACATAAACAGATATAGATAAAAAAAAAATTTGATTTAGAACATATATTTTACTAAAATTATAGTTGATTATATTAAATTCTATGTTTAAATATTAATACTATGTAAAAATTGACTAATGAATATCAAAATATAAATTGAAAAGATTAATCTAATATTACGATGAAGTTGAACCAAAACCACATTTGAAGAAGTAATAAAGGGGGAAAACGCGTGTAGGGTTAGGGTTTGTAGCGTTTTATATATTAAGGACGGATCCGTCGCGATATAAACATTAGCGACGGATGCCGTCTATAATATTTTGGTTAAGCTTATTAAAATGATTTTTTAATTTTAAATATAAGAAATAATGAATTTTAGCGACGGAATCCGTCGCAATTAAGGTTATATTTATTTTTTGCGATGGATTCCGTCGCTAGTGTCTTATTTTTCTGCACAAAAGGCGTTTTGTTTAGATCTCGATCTGAATAAACACAAACATCAGCCGCTCCCATACCACTGAATTCCTCGATCGAAGAAGTTTCTCTCTCGTTTGCATTCGCTGAGAACACGTTGAGGTAATTTGATATCTACTTCTTGTTGATTTTGATCTTGATTGTTTGATTTCGCTGCTTGAGATTCGATCTGTTTGTTGAGGTTCGTAGCTCCTCCTCCGTCCTACTGTGCGCCGCCCACTCCATTCATCTCGTGTGCGAGGTCTCATTCGTGTACAACGATTTGGGATACAGCGATTCCGCTCTCATTCGTCTCATCTTGTTTCGATTTGGGGTTCTTGTTCGGTTTCGTCTCATGTTGTTTCGATTTGCTTTAGTGTACAACGATTCCAATCAGCACTAACTGCTTCGGAAGCTAGCAACGAGGATGAAGCACGAGAAGCAAGTACAGAGAAGGACAGCAACATCCAGATCTGAGACGGTGAGCAGTTACTCGATTGCTGGCTTATTTCTTGTTATTGAGTGTCCCATTTTATCGTTA